>VHKM01000665.1:0-65665 GCA_007210695.1 Neogobius melanostomus | reverse complement strand
TGAGGGGAGGGCTGACACAGAGGAGGGAGGGGCTGACGCTGCACAGCAGCTCGTGCAGGGACGACACGGTGTGAAGGAGTGAATCTGCTTCTCTGATTCCCACGTATTGCATCTTCTGTATATTCATTTCAATTAACAACTTTCAAAACACATGTTTAGAACATAAAGATGACCTTAAAGTGTCGGAGCTGTATTTGCCAATAGGAAGGTTGGGTTTGCAATAATAACACGATCAACTGTGGGGCATATTCATTCATCTCAGTGTGAGTGAGGAGAGGTCAGTGTGAGTGAGGAGAGGTCAGTGGGAGGAGGAGAGGTCAGTGTGCAGTGAGGATGAGGGTCAGTGCTGAGAGAGGGAGGGTCAGTGTTCCAGTGAGGAGGAGTTCAGTGTCCGAAGTGAGGGAGAGGTCAGTGTGAGTGAGAGAGGTTCTAGTGTCCGCAGTGAGGAGAGGTCAGTTGTGCCGAAGTGAGGAGAGCGGTCAGTGTGTGAGTTGAGGACGAGGTCAGTGTGAGTGAGGAGAGGTCAATGTTCCGGTGGGGAGAGGGTCAGTGTCCGAGTGAGGAAAGGTCAGATGTGTGAGAGGAGAGTCAGTGTCTGATGAGGATGAGGTCAGTGTGTGAAGTGAGGAGGAGGTCAGTGTCTGAGGAGGAGAGGTCAGTGTGTGAGTGAGGAGAGGTCAGTGTTGTGAGTGAGGAGTAGGTCAGTGGTCCGAGGAGGAGAGGTCAGTGTGAGTGAGGAGAGCGTCATGTCTGAGTGAGGAGAGGTCAGTGTCCGAGTGAGGAGAGGTCAGTGGTCTGAGTGAGGAGAGGGTCAGTGTGTGAGTGAGGAGAGGTCAGTGTCCGACGTAGGAGAGCGTCAGATGTGAGTGAGGAGAGGTCAGTGTCTGATGTGAGGAGAGGTCCAGTGTTGAGTGAGGAGAGGTCAGTGCTGAGTAGGAGGAGGGTCAGACTGTGTGAGTGAGGAGAGGTCAGTGTGAGTGAGGGAGTCAGTGTGAGTGAGGAGAGGTCAAGTGTCTGACGTGGAGGACGAGGTCAGTGTGTGACGGAGAGAGGTCCAGTGTGAGTGAGAGAGGTCAGGTGTCTGAGTGAGGAAGGGTCAGTGTCTGAGTGAGGAAGAGGTCAGTGTGTGAGTGAGGAGAGGTCAGTCGTGAGTGAGGAGAGGTCAGTGTTGAGTGAGGAGAGGTCGTGTGAGGAGAGGTTCAGTGTGAGTGAGGATAGGTCAGGTGTGAGGAGAGGTCAGTGTGATGAGGAGAGGTCAGTGTGAGTGAGGACGAGGTCAGTGTCCGAGGTGAGGATTAAGAGTTCAGTGTCTGAGTGAGGAGAGGTCAGTGTGTGAGTGAGGAGAAGAGGTTCAGTGTGAAGTGAGGAGAGGTCAGTTGAGTTCGAGGAGAGGTCAGTGTCTGAGTGAGAGGGTTCAGTGTGAGGAGAGGTCAGGTTGTGATGAGGACGAGGTCAGTGTGTGAGTGAGGAAGGTCAGTGTGCAGTGGAGGAGAGGGTCAGTGTGAGTGAGGAGAAGGTCAGTGTCTGAGTGAAGAGAGGTCAGTGTGATTGAAGAGGTCAGTGTGACGTGAGGAGAGGTCAGTTGAGTGAGGAAGAGGTCAGTGTGAGCTGAGGAGAGGTCGTGTCTGAGTTGAGGATGAGGTCAGTTGTTGAGAGAGAGCGTCAGCTGTGAGTGAGGAGAGGTTCAGGTAGTGAGTGAGGAGAGGTCCAGTTGAGTGAGGAGAGGTCAGGTCCGACGTGAGGAGAGGTCAGTGTCTGCAGTGAGGGAGAGGTCAGTGTGTGAGTGAGGACGAGTCAGTGTCAGAGTGAGGAAGGTCAGGTTGTTGAGTGAGGAGAGGTCAGTGTCTGAGTGAGGAGAGAGGTTCAGTGTCTGAGGTGAGGAGAGGTTCAGTGGTGTGAGTGAGGAGAGGTCAGTGTGAGTGAGGAAGAGGTCAGGTGTGTGAGTGAGGAGAGTCAGTGTCTGAGTGAGGAGAAGTGTTCAGTGTGATGGAGAGGGTCAGTGCTGAGTGAGGAGAGGTCGTGTGAGTGGGGAGAGTTCAGTTTCGACGTGAGAGATGAGGTCAGTGTCTGAGTGAGGAGAGGTCAGTGTGTGAGTGAGGAGAGGTCAGTGTGAGTGAGGAGAGGTTCAGTGCAGAGTGAGGAGAGGTCAGTTGTCTGAGTGACGGAGAGGTCCAGTGTCTAAGTGCAGGAGAGGTCAGTGTCTGAGTGAGGAGAGGTCAGGTGTGTGATGAGAGATTGTCAGGTCTGAGTGAGGAGGAGGTTCAGTGTGAGGATGGAAGGTCAGTGTGAGTGAGGAGAGGTCAGTGTGACAGTGAGGATGAGCGTAGTGCTGAGTGAGGAGAGGTCAGTGTGAGGAGAGGCAGTTGAGTGAGGAGAGGTCAGAAGTGAGTTGAGGAGAGGTCAGTGTGAGTGAGCCCCGAGAGGTCAGTGTCTGAGTGAGAGAGGTCAGTGTGAGTGAGGAGAGGTCAGTTGTGAGTGAGGAAAGGTCAGTGTGAGTGAAGGAGGAGGTCAGTGTGAGTGAGGAGAGGTTCAGTGTGAGTGAGGAGAGGTCAGTGTGAGTGAGGAAAAGGTCAGTTGTGAGTGAGGAGAGGTCAGCCAGTGCCCTGTGTGGAAAGCGTCAGTGTGAGTGAGGGAGAGGTCAGTGTGTGTGAGGAGAGTCAAGTGTCGAGTGAGAGAGGTTCAGTTGTCCCGAGTGAGGAGAAGGTCAGTGTGTGGAGGAGAGCGTCAAGTGTTGTGAGGAGAGGTTCAGTGTGAGGAGGAGAGGTCAGTGTCTAGTGAGGAGAGACGGTCAGTGTCCGAGTTGAGGAGAGGTCAGTGTTGTGAGTGAGGAGGCAGTTCTGAGTGAGGAAGGTCAGTGTGTGTGAGAGAGGTCAGTGTGAAGTGAAGGAGAGCGTCAGTGTCCGAGTGAGGAGAGGTCAGTGTGAGTGAGGAGAGGTCAGTGTGAGTGAGGAGAGGTCAGTGTCTGAGTGAGGGAGAGGTCAGTGTGAGTGAGGAGAGGTCAGTGTGCCGAGTTGAGCGAGAGGTCAGTGGTCTGAGTGAGGAGAGGTCAGTGTGAGTGAGAGAGGTCAGTGTCCGAGTGCAGGAGAGGTCAGTGTGAGTGAGGAGAGGTCAGTGTCCGAGTGAGGAGAGGTCAGTTTGAGTGAGGAGAGGTCAGTGTGAGTGAGGAGAGGTCAAGTGTGAGTGAGGAGAGTCAGTAGTGAGTGAGGAAAAGGTAAGTGTGAGTGAGGAGAGGCTCAGTGTTGAGTGAGGAGAGCGTCAGTGTCTGAGTGAGGAGAGGTCAGTGTGTGAGTGAGGATGAGGTCAGTGTGAGTGAGGGGATGGAGGTAGTGTCTGAGTGAGGAAGAGGTCCTAGTGTGAGGAGAGTCAGTGTGAGTGAGGAGAGTCAGTGTGAGGACGAGGTCAGTGTTGAGTGAGGAGAGGTCAGTGTGAGTGAGGAGAGGTCAGTGTGAGTTGAGGAGGAGCGTCAGTGTGAGTGACGAAAAGGTAAGTGGAGTGAGGATCAGAGGTCAAGTGTGAGTTGAGGAGAGGTCAGTGTCTGAGTGAGGAGAGGTCAGTGTTCTGAGTGAGGAAGAGGTTCAGTGTGAGGAGAGGTCATGAGTGAGGAGAGGTCAGTGTCCGAGTGAGGAAGGTCAGTGTGAGTGCAGGAGAGGTCAGTTAGTGAGGAGAGTCAGTGTCCGAGTGAGGAGAGGTCAGTGTCGCGAGTGAGGTAGAGGTCAGTGTGAGGAGGAGAGGTCACTGTCGCGAAGTGAGGGAGAGGTCCAGTGTCCGAGGTGAGGACGGAGGTCAGTGTGATTGAGGAGAGGTCAGTGTTCCGAGTGGGGAGGTTCAAGTTGTGAGTAGGAGCAGTTCAGTATGTGAGTTGAAGGGAGAGGTCAGTGTCCGAAGTGAGAGAGGTCAGTGTGAGGTGAGGAGAGTGTCAGTGTCCGAGTGAGGAAGAGGGTCAGTTTGAGTGAGGAGAGGTTAGTGTGAGTGAGGAGAGGTCAGTGTGAGTGAGGAGAGGTCAGTGTGAGTGAGAGAGGTCAGTTGTGCCGAGTGAGCGATGAGGTCGTGTCCCGAGTGAGGATAGGTCAGTGTGAAGGGAGAGGCAGTGTGGATGTGAGGAGAGGTCAAGTGTCCGAGTGAGGAGAGGTCAGTGTTTTGGTGAGGAGAGGTCAGAGTCCGATGTGGGAGAGGTCATGTGAGTGAGGAGATGTCAGAGTCGAGATTTGAGGATGAGGTCAGTGTGAGTGGGAGAGGTCAGTTGAGTGAGGAGAGGTCAGAGTGTGCTAGCAGGTTGAGGAGAGTCAGTTTAGTTGAGGAGAGGTCAGTGTCCGAGTGAGGAGAGGTCACGTTTGAGTGAGGAGAGGTCAGTGTCCGAGTGAGGAAGAGGTCAGTGTGAGTGAGGGAGAGGTCAGTCGTGAGTGAGGAGAGGTCAGTGTGAGTGAGGAAGTTCAGTGTGGAGAGAGGCAGGAGGGTCAGTGTCCAGTGAGGAGAGGTCAGTGTGGAGTGACTGGAGAGGTCAGTGTGAGTGAGGAGAGGTCAGTGTTTCCGAGTGGAGGGAGAGGTCAGTGTCCGAGTGAGGAGAGGTCAGTGTGAGTGAGGGAGAGGTCGTGTGAGTTGAGGAGAGGTCAGTGTGAGTGAGGAGGAGGTCAGTGTGAGGAAAGGTCAGTTGTCGCGAGTGATGGAGAGGTCAGTGTGCCTGACGTGAGGAGAGGTCAGTGTCTGAGTAGAGGACGAGGATCATGTGCTTGGTGAGATGAGGAGAGTCAGTGTGAGTGAGGAAGGAGCGTCAGTGTCTGAGTGAGGAGAGAGTCAAGTTGAGGAGAGGTCAGTGTGAGTGAGGAGAGGTCAGTGTGAATGCAGAGCAAGTGTGAGTTGAGGAGCAGGTCAGTGTGAGTGAGGAGAGGTCAGTGTGAGTGAGGAAGAGGTCAGTGTGAGTGACGGAATAGGTTATAGTGTGCAGTGAGGCTAGTCAGTGTCCCGAGTGAAGGAGAGGTCAGTGTCCGAGTGAGGCAGAGGTCAGTGGAGTGAGGAGGGTCAGTGTCCGAAGTTGGAGAGAGGTCGTTGGTCTGAGTGAGAGAGGTCAGTGTCTGACGTTGAGGAGAGGTTGTGTGAGTGAGGAGAGGTCATGTGAGGAGAGGGTCAGTTGTGAGTGAGGAGAGGTCAGTGTGAGTGAGGAGAGGTCAGTGTGAGTGAGGAGAGGTTCGTGTTGAGTGAAGGACAGGAGGTCAGGTGTCCGAGTGAGGAGAGCGTCAGTGTGAGTGAGGAGAGGTCAGTGTCCGGTTGGAGGAGAGGTCAGTGTGAGTGAGGAGAGGTCAGTGTCGAGTGAGAGAGGTCAGTGTGAGTGAGGAGAGGTCATGTTGAGTGAGAGAGGTCAGTGTCCGAGTGCAGGAGAGGTCAGTGTGAGTGAGGAGAGGTCAGTGTCCGAGTGAGGAGAGGTCAGTTTGAGTGAGGAGAGGTCAGTGTGAGTGAGGGAAGGTCATGTGTGAGAGAGGAGAGGTCAGTGTCCGAGTGAGGAGAGGTCATGTTTCGGTGAGTGAGGAGAGGGTCAGTGTCCTGAGTGAGGAGAGGTCAGTGTCCGAGTGATGAGAGAGGTCAGTGTCGAGTGAGGAGAGGTCAGTGTGAGTGAGGAGAGGTCAGTGTGAGTGATGAGAGGTTCAGTGTGAAGGGAAGGTCAGTGTCCGAGGTTGAGAGAGGTCAGTTGTCGGGGCAGTGAGGAGAGGTCAGTGTGGTGAGAGAGGTCCTAGTGTCGAGTGAGGAAGAGGGTAATGTGAGAGGTCAGTGTGAGTGAAGGAGAGGTCAAGTGTGTGGTGAGGAGAGGTCAGTGTGCAGTGAGGAGAGGTCAGTGTGAGAGGTCAGTGGTGTGAGTGAGAGACGGGTCAGTGTGAGTGAGGAGAGGTCAGTGTGGAGTGAGGAGAGGTCAGTGTGAGTGAGGATGAGGTCAGTGTGAGTGGAGGGAGAGGTCCAGTGGCGAGTAGAAGGTCAGCCCTGTCCGAGTGAGGATGAGGTCAGTGTCGAGTAAGGAGAGGTCAGTGTGAGTGATTGGAGGAGTCCAGTGGTTGAGTGAGGAGAGGTCGTGTCCGACGATGAGGGAGGTCAGTGTGTTGAGTGGGAGAGGTCAGTGTGAGTGAGGAGAGTCAGTGTCGGAGTTGAGGATGAGGTCAGTGTCTGAGTGAGGAGAGGTCAGTGTGTGAGTGAGGAAGAGGTCATTGTGAGTGAGGAGAGGTCAGTGTGAGTGAGGAGGAGGTTCAGTGTGAGTGAGGAGAGGTCAGTGGAGGAGAGGTCAGTGTGAGTGAGAGAGGTCAGAGTGAGTGAGAGAGGTCAGTGTGAGTGAGGAGAGGTCAGTGTTGAGAGAGGAGAGGTCTTCAGGTCCGAGAGGAGGAGGTCACTGTGAGTAGGAGAGGTCAAGTGTCCGAGTGCAGGAGAGGTCGTAGTGATGTGAGCGAGAGGTCAGTGTGAGAGAGGAGAGGTCAGTGTCCGAGTGAGGAGAGGCCGTCTCAGACTGTGAGTTGAGGAGAGGTCCAGTGTGAGAGTGAGGAGAGGTCCAGTGTCCGAGTGGGGGAGAGGTCAGTGTGAGAGAGGAAGGGTCAGTTGTCCGATTGAGGAGAGGTCAGTGTGTGAGTGAGAGAGGTCAGTGTCTGAGTGAGACGAGGTCAGTGTCCGAGTGCAGGAGAGGTTCAGTGTGAGAGAGGAGAGGTCAGTGTCGATGAGAGAGGTCAGTGTCCGATTGAGGAGAGGTCAGTGTGCTGAGTGAGGAGAGGTCAGTGTGAGTAAGGAGGGTCAGTGTGAGTGAGGAGAGGTCAGTTGTGAGTGAGGAGAGGTCAGTGTCGCGAGTGAGGAGAGTCAGTGTCCGAGTGAGGAAGAGGTCAGTTGTCCGAGTGAGGAGAGGTCAGTGTGTGTGAGGAGGCAGAGGTCAGTGTGAGTAAGGAGAGGTCAGTGTAAGTGGGGAGGGTCAGTGTGAGTGAGGAGAGGGTCAGTGTGAGTGAGGAGAGGTCAGTGTGAGTGAGGAGGAGAGGTCAGTGTCCAAGTGAGGATTGAGGTCAGAGTGTGAGTGAGGGAAGAGGTCAGTTTGAGTGAGAAAAGAGGTCAGTGTCTGAGTGAGTGAGGAGAGGTCGTTTTGAGTGAGAAGAGGTCAGTGTGAGTGAGGAGAGGTCAGTGTGCATGTATGGAGAGGTCAGTGTGAGTGAAGGAGAGTCAGTAGTGAGGAAGAGGTCACAGTTGAGTGATGGAGAGGTCAGTTAGTGAGGAGAGGTCAGTGTCCGAGTGAGGAAGAGGTCAGATGTTCCGATGTGAGGAGAAGGTCAGTGCTGAGTGAGGAGAGGTCAGTGGTCCGAGTTGAGGAGAGGTCAGTGTGAGTAGGAGAGGTCAGTGTGAGTGAGGACGAGGTCAGTGTGATGTGAGGGACGAGGTCAGTTTGAGGAGAGGTCAGGTGGTCCGAGTGAGGGAGGTGTCATGTGAGTGACGGAGAGGTCAGAGTGAGTGAGGAGAGGTCATAGTGAGTGAGGAGAGCAGTGTCCCGAGTGAGAGATGGTCAGTGTGAGTGAGGAGAGGTCAGTGTGGAGAGAGGAGAGGTCAGTGTGCCGATTTGAAGGAGAGCTTCAGTGTGGTAGGAGAGGTCAGTGTCCGAGTGAGGAGAGGTCAGTGTAGTGAGGAGCAGGGGCTCAGTGTGAGAGAGGAGAGGTCAGTTCCAGTGAGGAGAGGGTCAGTGTGAGTGAGGAGAGTGTCAGTGTGAGAGAGAGAGGTTCAGTGTCCGATGAAGGATGAGGTCAGTCGTGAGTAAGGAGAGGTTCAAGCTGTCCGAAGTGATGAGAGTCAGTGTGTGAGTGAGGAGAGGTCAGTGTCTGAGTGAGGAGAGGTCAGTCTGGTGAGGAGGGAGAGGTCAGTGTCCGATTGAGGAGAGGTCAGTGTGTGGATGAGGAGAGGTTCAGTGTTAGTGAGGATGAGGTCAGTGTGCAGTAAGGAGAGGTCGTGGATAAATGAGAGGTCAGTGTCCGAGTGAGGAGAGGTCAGCTGTGAGTGAGGAGAGGTCAGTGTCCGAGTGAGGAGGGTCAGTGTCCGAAGTGAGAGAGGTCAGTTCGTGAGTGAGGAAGAGTCCAGAGTGTGAGTGAGGAGAGGTCAGTTTGAGTGGAAAAGAGGGTCAGTCGTGAGTTGAGGAAGAGGTCAGTGTGAGTGAGAGAGGTTCAGTGTGAGTGAGGAGAGGTCAGTGTGAGTGAGGGAGAGGTCAGTTTGAGTGAGGAGAGGGTCAGTGTGATGAGGAGAAGTCAGTTTGAGTTGAGGAAGGTCAGTGTCGAGTGAGGAGAGGTCAGTGTCCGAGTGAGGAGAGGGTTCAGTGTGGAGTAAGGAGGGTCAGTGTAAGTGAGGAGAGGTCAGGTCTGAGTTGTAGGATAGGTCGTGTGAGTAAGGAGAGGTCAGTGTAAGTAGGAGAGGTCAGTGTGAGTGAGGAGAGGTTCAGTGTTCGATTGAGGATGAGGCAGTGTGAGTGAGGAGAGGTCAGTGTGCAGTGAGGAGAGGTCAGTGTCGATTGAGGAGAGGTCATGTGTCCGAGTGAGGGGAACGAAGGTCAGTGTTTGTGAAGTGAGGAGAGGTCAGTCTTGTAATGAGGAGAGGTCAGTTGTCCGAGTGAGGAGGGTCAGTGTTGATGAGGTGAGGAGAGGTCGTGGTGATTAAGGAGAGGTCAGTGTAGTTGAGGAGGAGGTCAGTGTTGTGAGTGAGGAGAGGTCAGTGTCAGAGTGGAGGAGAGGTAGTGTGAGTGAGGAGCAGGTCGGTGTCTGAGTGAGGGAGAGGTCAGAGTGTGAGTGAGGAGCGAGGTCAGTGTCCGAGTGAGATGAGCGTCGTGTGGAGTGAGGAGAGGGTCAGTGTGAAGTGAGGAGAGGTCAATTTGGTGAGGAGAGTCAGTGGGCACAACAAGTTGAGGAGAGGTCAGTGTGAGTTGAGGAGAGGTCAGTGTCCGATTGAGGAGGAGGTCAGTGGAAGTAAGGGGGTTCAGTGTGTGAGTGAGAAGGTCAGTGTGAGTGAGGAGAGGTCCAGTGTCGAGTGAGGAGAGGTCAGTGTGTGAGTGATGAAGAGGTCAGTGTAAGTGAGGAGAGGTCAGTGTCCGATGTGAGGAGAGGTCAGTGTCCGAGTGAGGAGAGTGTCAGTGTTGAGTGAGGAGAGGTCAAGTGTTTCTGAGTGAGGAGAGCGTCAGTGTGAGAGGACGAGGTCGTGTAAGTGAGAGGAGGAGGGTCAGTGTGAGTGAGGAGAGGTCAGTTGTGAGTGAGGAGAGGTCAGTGTACAGTGAGGAGAGGTAGCGTCCTGAGTGAGGAGAGGTCAGTGTCCGAGTGAGGAGAGGTCAGGTTCCGAGTGAGGAGAGGTCAGCGTCCTAGTGAGGAGAGCGTCAGTGTGAGTGAGGATGAGGTCAGTGTAAGTGAGGAGAGGTCAGTGTTGAGTGAGGAGAGGTCAGTGTAAGTGAGGAAGAGGCAGTGTCCGAGTGAGGAGAGGTCAGCTGATGTGAGTGAGGAGAGGTTCAGTCGTAAGTGAGGAGAGGTCAGTGTCCGAGTGGGACGATGGTCAGTGTTGTGAGTGAGGGAGAGGGCAGTGTCTGAGTGAGGAGAGGCGTCGTGTGAGTGAGGAGAGGTCAGTGTAAGTGAGGAGAGTCAGTGTGAGTGAGGAGAGGTCAGTGTGAGTGAGGACAGTCAGTGTGAGGTGAGGAGAGGTCAGTGTAAGTGTAGGAGAGGTCAGTTTGTGAGCTGAGGAGAGGTCAGTGTGTTGAGTGCAGGATGGAGGTCAGTGTCCGATTGACGGAGAGGTCAGTGTGGTGAGGGAGAGGTCCAGCTGTGAGGGTGAGGGAGGGTCAGTGTAAGTAGGAGGAGGTCTAGTTGAGTGAGGAGAGTCAGTGTGAGTGAGGAGAGGTCAGTGTGAGTGAGGAGAGGTCAGTGTGAGTGAGGAGAGGTTCAGTGTGAGTGAGGAACAGGTCAGGTAAGTGAGAAGGGTCAGTTGAGTGAGGAAGGTCATGTAAGGAGGAGAGGTCAGTGTCCCGAGTGAGGAGAGGTCAGTGTCCGAGTGAGGAGAGGTCAGTGTCCGAGTGAGGAGATCCAGTGTGAGTGAGGAGAGGTCAGTGGTGAGTGAGGAGAGGGTTCAGAGTGAGGAAGGTCAGAGTGAGTGAGAGAGGTCAGTGTCAGAGTGAGGAGAGGTCGAGTGTCTGTGAGGAGAGGTCGGTTGTGGAGTTGAGGAGAGGTCAGTGTCTTGAGGTGGAGAGGTCAGTGTCCGAGGTGAGGGAGAGTCAGTGTGAGAAGGAGAGTCAGTTGTAAGTTGAGGGAGAGGTCAGTGTGAGTGAGGAGGGGTCAGTGTGAGGTTAGGAGAGGTCAGTGTAAGTGAGGAGGTCAGTGTGAGAAGGAGAGGTCAGTGTAAGTGGAAGGAGAGGTCAGTGTGAGTAAGAGAGGTTCAGTGTAAGGCAGGAGAGGTCAGGTGAGTGAGGAGAGCGTCAGTGTTGAGTGAGGAGAGGTCAGTGTCTGGGTGAGGGAGAGGTCAGCGTTTGGGTGAGGAGGGTCAGTTGAGTGAGGAGAGGTCCAGTGTGAGTGAGGAGGGTCGTGTCTGAGTGAGGAGAGTCAGTGTGAGGATCTGATGGTCAGAAGTGAAGATCTGGGTCAGTGTGAGGATCTGCAGGTCCAAGAGTGAGGAGCTGAAGGTCAGAGTGAGGATCTGAGGGTCCAGTCGTGAAGTGAGGAGAGGTCAGTGTGAGGGGAGAGGTCCAGTGTGTGAGTGAGGAGAGGTCAGTGTTGAGGGAGGAGAGGTCGGGGTGTGAGTGAGGAGAGGTCAGTGTGAGTGAGACAGGTTCAGTGTGAGTGAGGAGAGGTCAGTGGAGTTGAGGGAGAGGTCAGTGTGAGGTGAGGAGAGGTCAGGTGCAGTGAGGAGAGGTCAGTGTCTGAGTGAAGAGAGGTCAGTGTGAGGAGAGGTCGTGTGAGTGAGGAGAGGTCAGTGTGAGGTGAGGAGAGGCAGCGTGTGAGTGAGGAGAGGTCAGTGTCTGAGTGAGGAGAGGTCAGTTGAGGAGAGGGTCGTGTGGTGAGGAGAGGTCAGTGTGGGTGAGGGAGGTCAAGCGTAGTGAGTGAGGAGAGTCAGTGTCTGAGTGAGAGAGGTCCAGTGTGAGTGAGAGGTCAGTGTCCGAGTGAGGAGAGTCAGTGGGTGAGGAGGGTCAGTGTGAGGTTGAGAGAGGTCAGCCGTCCTGAGTGAGGAGAGGTCAGTGGTGAGTGAGGAGAGGTCAGTGTCCGAGTCGAGGAGAGTCAGTGTGAGTGAGGAGAGGTCAGTGGAGTGAGGAGAGGTCAAGGTGTGAGTGAGGAGAGGTCAGTGTGGGTTGAGGAGAGTCAGCGTGTGAGTGAGGAGAGGTCAGTTCAGATGAGGAGAGGTCAGTGTGAGTGAGGAGAGGTCAGTGTGGGTGAGGAGAGCGTCGGTGTGGTAGGAAGGTTCAGTGTGAGTGGGAAGGTCAGTTGAGGGAGGAGAGGTCAGTGTGGGTGAGGAGAGGTCAGCTGTGAGTGAGAGAGTCCAGATGTTGAGTGAGGAGAGGTCCCAGTGTGAGTGAGGAAGGTCAATGTGGTGGAGGAGAGGTCAGGGTGTGAGTGATGAGAGGTCAGTGTGAGTGAGGAGAGGTCATGTTGAGTGAGAGAGGTCAGTGTCCGAGTGCAGGAGAGGTCAGTGTGAGTGAGGAGAGGTCAGTGTCCGAGTGAGGAGAGGTCAGGGTGAGTGAGAGGAGGTCAGGTGTGGAGTGAGGAGAGGTCAGTGTGGTGGGAGAGGTCAGTGTGAGTGATAGAGAGTCAGTTGTGAGTGAGGTCAGAGGTCGTGTGAGTGAGGAGAGTCAGTGTGAGTGAGGAAGGGTAGGTCAGTGTGAGTTGAGGAGAGGTCAGTGTGAGTGAGGAGAGGTCAGTGTGAGAGTGAGGAGAGGGTCAGTGTGAGTGAGGAGAAGGTCAGTGTGAGGTGGAGGAGAGGTCAGTGTGAGTGAGGAGAGGTCAGTGTGTGAGGAAGGTCAGTGTGGGGGAAGGAGTGGGGAGTGAGGGAGAGGTCAGTGTTGGTGGGAGGTCAGTGGGAGAGAGGTCAGTGTGGGTGAGGAAGGTCAGTGTGAGTGAGAGAGTCAGTGGGGTGAGGAGAGGTCAGTGTGAGTGAGAGAGGTCAGTGTGAGTGAGGAGGTCAGTGTGAGTGAGGAGAGGTCAGTGTGTGAGTGAGGAGAGGTCAGTGTGAGTGAGGAGAGGTCAGTGTGAGTGAGAGAGGTCAGTGTGAGTGAGGAGAGGTCAGTGTGTGAGGAGAGGTCAGTGGTGAGTGAGGAGAGGTCAGTGGAGGAGAGAGGTCAGTGTGAGTGAGGAAGGTCAGTGTGAGTGAGGAGAGGTCAGTGTGAGTGAGGAGAGGTCAGTGTAGTGAGGAGAGTCAGTGGTGAGGAGAGGTCAGTGTGGAGTGAGGAGAGGTCAGTGTGAGTGAGGAGAGGTCAGGTGTGGAAGTGAGGAGAGGTCAGTGTGAGTGAGGAGAGGTCAGTGTCCGAGTGAGGAAGGTCAGGTGAGTGAGGAGGGTCAGTGTGGTGAGAAGTCTGTGAGTGAGGAGGTCAGTGTCGAGTGAGGAGAGGTCAGTGTGGAGTGAGGAGAGGTCAGTGTGTGAGTGAGGAGAGGTCAGTGTGAGTGAGGAGAGTCAGTGTGAGTGAGGAGAGGTCAGTGTGTGAGTGAGGAGAGGTCAGTGTGAGTGAGGAGAGGTCAGTGTGAGGAGGAGAGGTCAGTGTGAGTGAGGAGAGGTCAGTGTGAGTGAGGAGAGGTCAGTGTGAGTGAGAGGTCAGTGTGAGTGAGGAGAGGTCAGTGTGAGTGAGGAGAGGTCAGTGTGAGTGAGGAGAGGTCAGTGTGAGTGAGGAGAGGTCAGTGTGAGTGAGGAGAGGTCAGTGTGAGTGAGGAGAGGTCAGTGTGAGTGAGGAGAGGTCATGTGAGTGAGGAGAGTCAGTGTTGAGTGAGGAGAGGTCAGTGGAGTGAGGAGAGGTCAGTGTGAGTGAGGAGAGGTCAGGTGTCAGTGAGGAGAGGTCAGTGTTGAGTGAGGAGAGGTCAGTGTCGAGTGAGGAGAGGTCAGTGTCGAGTGAGGAAGGTCAGTGTGAGTGAGGAGAGGTCAGTGTGAGTGAGGAGAGGTCAGTGTGAGTGAGGAGAGGTCAGTGTGTAAAAGTTGAGGAGAGGTCAGTGTGAGTGAGGAGAGGTCAGTGTGAGTGAGGAGAGGTCAGTGTCCGAGTGAGGAGAGGTCAGTGTGAGTGAGGAGAGGTCAGTGTGAGTGAGGAGAGGTCAGTGTGAGTGAGGAGAGGTCAGTGTGAGTGAGGAGAGGTCAGTGTGAGTGAGGAGAGGTCAGTGTGAGTGAGGAGAGGTCAGTGTGGTCTGAGTGAGGAGAGTCAGTGTGAGTGAGGAGAGGCAGTTGATGAGGAGAGGTCAGGTGAGTGAGGAGAGGTCAGCAGTGTCTGAGTGAGGAGAGGTCAGTGGTGGAGTGAGGAGAGGTCAGTGTGAGTGGAGAGGTCAGCGTGAGTGAGGAGAGGTCAGTGTCGAGTGAGGAGAGGTCAGTGTGAGTGAGGAGAGGTTAGTTGTGAGTGAGGAGAGGTCAGTGGTGAGTGAGGAGAGGTCAGTGTCGAGTGAGGAGAGGTCAGTGTGAGTGAGGAGAGGTCAGTGGTAGTGAGTGAGGAGAGGTCAGTGTGAGTGAGGAGAGGTCGTGTGAGTGAGGAGAGGTCAGTGTTGAGTGAGGAGAGGTCAGTGTGAGTGAGGAGAGGTCAGTGTGTGAGTGAGGAGAGGTCAGTGTCGAGTGAGGAGAGGTCAGTGTGAGTGAGGAGAGGTCAGTGTGAGTGAGGAGAGGTCAGTGTGATGAGGAGGGTAGTGCGAGTGAGGAGAGGTCAGGTGAGTGAGGAGAGGTGGTGAGTGAGGAGAGGTCAGTGTGAGTGAGGAGGTAGGTGATGAGAGAGGTCAGTGTGAGTGAGGAGAGGTCAGTGTGAGTGAGGGATGAGGTCAGTGTGAGTGAGGAGAAGGTCAGTGTGAGTGAGGAGAGGGTCAGTGTCGAGTGAGGAGAGGTCAGTGTTGAGTGAGGAGAGGTCAGTGTGAGTGAGGAGAGGTCAGTGTGAGTGAGGAGAGGTCAGTGTGAGTGAGGAGAGGTCAGTGTGAGTGAGGAGAGGTCAGTGTGAGTGAGGAGAGGTCAGTGTGAGTGAGGAGAGGTCAGTGTGAGTGAAAGGTTCAGTGGTGAGTGAGGAGAGGTCAGTGTGAGTGAGGAGAGGTCAGTGTGAGTGAGGAGAGTCAGTGTGAGTGAGGAGAGGTCAGTGTGAGTGAGGAGAGGTCAGTGTGAGTCGAGGGAGGTTTGAGGAGGAGAGGTCAGTGGTCCGAGTGAGGAGAGGTCAGTGTGGGTGAGGAGAGGTCAGTGTGAGTGAGGAGAGGTCAGTGTCGAGTGAGGAGAGGTCAGTGTGGTGAGGAGAGGTCAGTGTGATGAGGAGAGGTCAGTGTCAGAGTGAGGAGAGGTCAGTGTGAGTGAGGAAGAGGTCAGTGTGAGGGGGTGTGTAAGTGAGGGAGAGGTCAGGTGAGTGAGGAGAGGTCAGTGTCTGAGTGAGGAGAGGTCAGTGTGAGTGAGGAGAGGTCAGTGTCTGGAGTGAGGAGAGGTCAGTGTGAGTGAGGAGAGGTCCAGGTTGTGAGTTGAGGAGAGGTCAGTGTCCGAGTGAGGAGAGGTCAGTGTGGAGTGAGGAGAGGTCAGTGTGAGGGAGAGGTCAGTGTGAGTGAGGAGAGGTCAGTGTGAGTGAGGAGAGGTCAGTGGTGAGGTGAGGAGAGGTCAGGTGTGAGGAAGAGGTCAGTGTGAGTGAGGAGAGGTCAGTGTCAGAGTGAGGAGAGGTCAGTGTGAGTGAGGAGAGGTCAGTGTCTGAGTGAGGAGAGGTCAGTGTCAGAGTGAGGACAGGTCAGTGTGAGTGAGGAGAGGTCAGTGTGAGTGAGGAGAGGTCAGTGTGAGTGAGGAGAGGTCAGTGTGAGTGAGAGGTCAGTGTGAGTGAGGAGAGGTCAGTGTGAGTGAGGAGAGGTCAGTGTGAGTGAGGAGAGGTCAGTGTGAGTGAGGAGAGGTCAGTGTGAGTGAGGAGAGGTCAGTGTGAGTGAGGAGAGGTCAGTGTGAGTGAGGAGAGGTCAGTGTAGTGAGGAGAGGTCAGTGTGAGTGAGGAGAGGTCAGTGTCGAGTGAGGAGAGGTCAGTGTGAGTGAGGAGAGGTCAGTGTGAGGAGAGGTCAGTGTGAGGAGAGGTCAGTGTGAGTGAGGAGAGGTCAGTGTCAGAGTGAGGAGAGGTCAGTGTGAGTGAGGAGAGGTCAGGTGTGAGTGAGGAGAGGTCAGTGTGGTGAGGAGAGGTCAGTGTCAGAGTGAGGAGAGGTCAGTGTGAGTGAGGAGAGGTCAGTGTCAGAGTGAGGAGAGGTCAGTGTGAGTGAGGAGAGGTCAGTGTCAGAGTGAGGAGAGGTCAGTGTGAGTGAGGAGAGGTCAGTGTGTCAGTGAGGGAGGCTTGAGGAGAGGTCAGTGTGAGTGAGGAGAGGTCAGTGTGAGTGAGGAGAGGTCAGTGTGATGAGGAGAGGTCAGTGTGAGTGAGGAGAGGTCAGTGTGAGTGAGGAGAGGTCAGTGTGAGTGGAGGAGAGGTCAGTGTGATGAGGAGAGGTCAGTGTGATGAGGAGAGGTCGTGGTGAGGAAGGTCAGTGTGAGTGAGGAGAGGTCAGTGTGGTGAGGAAGGTCAGTGTGAGTGAGGAGAGGTCAGTGTGGTGAGGAGAGGTCAGTGTGAGTGAGGAGAGGTCAGTGTGAGTGAGGAGAGGTCAGTGTGTGAGTGAGGAGAGGTCAGTGTGAGTGAGGAGGTCGTGTGGTGAGGAGAGTCAGTGTGAGTGAGGAGAGGTCAGTGTGAGTGAGGAGAGGTCAGTGTGAGTGAGGAGAGGTCAGTGTAGTGAGGAGAGGTCAGTGTGAGTGAGGAGAGGTCAGTGTCCGAGTGAGGAGAGGTCAGTGTGAGTGAGGAGAGGTCAGTGTGAGTGAGGAGAGGTCAGCGTGAGTGAGGAGAGGTCAGTGTGAGTGAGGAGAGGTCAGTGTCAGTGAGGAGAGGTCAGTGTTGAGTGAGGAGAGGTCAGTGTGAGTGAAGAGAGGTCAGTGTGAGTGGGAGAGGTCAGGTGAGTGAGGAGAGGTCAGTGTCTGAGTGAGGAGAGGTCAGTGTGAGTGAGGAGAGGTCAGTGTCTGAGTGAGGAGAGGTCAGTGTGAGGAGAGGTCAGTGTGAGTGAGGAGAGGTCAGTGTGATGAGGAGAGGTCAGTGTGAGTGAGGAGAGGTCAGTGTGAGTGAGGAGAGGTCAGTGTGAGTGAGGAGAGGTCAGTGTGAGGAGAGGTCAGTGTGAGTGAGGAGAGGTCAGTGTGAGTGAGGAGAGGTCAGTGTGAGTGAGGAGAGGTCGGGTGGAGTGAGGAGAGGTCAGTGTGAGTGAGAGAGGTCAGTGTGAGTGAGGAGAGGTCAGTGTGAGGGAGAGGTGTGGAGGAGGAGGGTCAGTGTGAGTGAGGAGGGTCAGTGTGAGTGAGGAGAGGTCAGTGTGGTGAGGAGAGGTCAGTGTCTGAGTGAGGAGAGGTCAGTGTGTGAGTGAGGAGAGGTCAGTGTGAGTGAGGAGAGGTCAGTGTCTGAGTGAGGAGAGGTCAGTGTGAGTGAGGAGAGGTCAGTGTCCGAGTGAGGAGAGGTCAGTGTGAGTGAGGAGAGGTCAGTGTGAGTGAGGAGAGGTCAGTGTCCGAGTGAGGAGAGGTCAGTGTGAGTGAGGAGAGGTCAGTGTGAGTGAGGAGAGGTCAGTGTGAGTGAGGAGAGGTCAGTGGAGCCGCGGTGCTCGTGTCTGAAGGTCATGTGACCCTTTGGACCTAAACCCAGTTGGTCAGACTTATGTCCAGAGATGAGTCATTAAAACACAGCGGGATCATTCCTGCTTCCTGTTTAAAAGGCTTCAGCATCAGTGCACGTACGTGCACAGGTACGAGCGTGCACGTATATGCACAAGTCGTTTTTCACAAATATCGTGTTAAGTTGCTCATTTCATTCTGATCTTTGTCATTTCTGATGAAAATAAAGTTCAAATGAACTATTTTAAAAGTGACCAAACATGACTTCCTCAAACTGTCCTCCCCTCGCTGCTTCCCTCGCCTCTCCCGTCTCTCAGCAGTGTTTCTGAAAAGTGCGTACCTCGTACGGGAGCTATATAGTTATCGCAGAGGAGCGGCTATGCAAAGTTTTGACCTCATTTTGTGCAGCAAGCTTGATAAATGAGGCCCCAGAGCATTTTGAAAATGTCTCAGTTCTTTGAATCCGTATTTACAATAACAGAAATATGGAGCATTAAAGGTTAAAGCATCATTGCTTTCATGTTTTTAGAAAGTGCTAGAAATAGGCTCCCAAAGTGGGGGGGCCTCAGAGGCTTTACAGGGGGCCCCAAAGCTTTGAAATACATTTATCTGCTATAATGTACGACTTCAAAGTAACACTGCCCAAAGTGTTTCCTTATTCAAAGCAAAAATACAAAGTGCACAACAACAACAACAACAACAACAACAACAACAACAACAACAACAACAACGACAGACTAAAGGGAATAATCCAACAGAAATATAAAGTAAAACAATGTTCACAATATAAAACAGAACAACAGAGTAAACACTGCAGCATCATCAGTGTAATTAAAGCCAAAGAGGCAGCAGTGGAGGATTATTGCAGATCTAAGAACAAAAGCCTGATCTGACTGTAAATGTTATTTTAGCAGTAAAATAATCACACAGTCCTTTGTATAGAGTCACTTATTATTGAGGGGCCCCTGAGACTCTTTCAGGTGGATAAGGGGCCGTCATCAAAGTGGGACATTAAGCCTGAAACTGAAGCTGATATATATTTGTGTTTATTCTAACTTCCCCATGTGACGCGCCTCAGCCAATCAGCAGTGAGTGTTCAGAGGAAGAGTGATGCTGCCTTCAGGTGCTCTCGTAATGATGGGAAATACCAAACGGCCAGTGGAAAATAACACTGACTTTGTGTCTTTGTGGCCGTGACCTGGAGGCGGAGCTAAACCAGTGAGACCTCAGACTGTGGCGAGGGCCCGACTCAGCAAACTCTACAATAATGCTGCTTTTGTTTGATTCTATTTGTGGGTGAAAAGTTTGTAAAGCTTTACTTCACTGGTCTGAAGGTCAGGGAAAGGCTCTTTTATAGCCTCCAAACCAGTGTGTCTCAAACTGTTTCAGTCCAAGGAGCACTTTATCTTCTAATTAGGACCACCTGACACAATCCCACTCTAACACAAGCACATAGGAAGGATAAGCTACATGTATGTTTAATGTGCAACTGTTTCAAGTCCAAAACACAAATGCAATTATATGATCTTCATTTCATTTGAAAAAGTAAATATGAAATGAGCTGCATCTTAATATGAACAACAAACTGCAATTATACAAGTGTAAGAGCCAATAGTTTCAAACTGAGGAGTTTAGGAAGTGGTAACTACGGTAACAATAAAAAAGTTCCCCTTTAATGTCCAATATCACTGAAATGACACTGTGTTCTGTTTCCTGATCCACTTTGTGATCAGTTCAGTCTGTTTCTCACACATACAAAATGAAGCTTGAAATGATGCAGACGGGCGTGTCTCTCTCTCTGCACAAACGCTGCAGGAGAGCAGAGGAAACACAAACTCACACACAGACGCACAAACCGTGAAAACAGAAGACACTGAGATCCACAAAAGCACTCTCTGGATCAGGAAAATGAAAATCCACCACATATTTACGTCAATAACCTGCTGTAAAGATGATAGAATGAGTCGTGGCATTTTTGGACCTGGACCATCAAAAGAGAACTTTATGACCCAACCAGGCCGCGGGCCGTCTGTGGGACCGCGGGGAAACCCAAACCCACACCATGAGCACTAATGTCACAGCCATGTGTGAAACCTGCTTTACAACAGCTACACTTTAACATTACACACGGTTCTGATTGGGTTCTGAGAAGTTTCCTCGCCGTGTGCATCCATGTGCCTTCAGAACATTTCCAACTCTGTCCCTCACAAAGGAAAGACACCAGTCGCCCTGGGCCAACTGCACTGGTTACTCTGAAAGTCTGATCACATGAGAAGAATCCCTGTGTGGAGGGGTCGAGGACCACACTTTGAGAATGACTGCTCTAAACAACAACAAGTTACAGCAGAATGTGCTTCTCTTAAAGACACAGGAGTTTAGATTTTGATCTGCGATTACAAAAGCTCCATCTTACCGTGAGACAGAACCAGCTTTAGAAACAGGATCAGAACCAGAGACATGTTCATCAGCGTCTGAAGAGAGTCTGAAGACGGGCTGCTCTGCTTAGCTGTTAAGTGTCCCGTTATGGCCCGGACACTACTGTATTCTGACACGTCTGCTAATGCGTTTCCTCTTTATACACTTTTTGTTATTTGCATCATCTCCTGTGGTTTTTTGTGTGAAAACAAGAACTGCCTCAGTGTCAAGTTTGTCTAAAATATGTCGTAATCATTTTAGTCAAAGTAATATATGTTTGACGACTGGAATTGGATTAAAATTAAATAAAAAGTTGTTTATGAGACTAAAACTGTGACTGAAATGTATTTTAGTGACATTTAATGAAAAGAAGAGACTAAAATCCTCCAAACTTCACTGACAGTTTGAAACAGCCTCATGTCATTTAGATTCACTGGAACAGGAAAGGAACAAAGGAACAGCACTTTGTTCATGTGGGACAAACATGAAGATCTGGCCTCATCCTCACAAACCCCAGATTTCTGTCGATGAAAACAAAGGATTCTAAAATCTCTGGCCAAAGTGGAGATTTAGGAATTCTCCGGTGATGCATTTGAGTTTAACATAAATAACTGGAGGATTCGACCGAACGTCACAGCCAATGACTACATATATGTCACATGTCTATTAGAGTATTGTCAACATTGATTTGAATCTGAACGTCACTATTCCGTTTACCAAATAAAATCATTTTTGTTTTCAATATGTTCAGTGATAAATTATTTCTATTAAACCATTCTTTGAGTTTGTATAATTCTGTTGTGACCTCTGAGACAAGCAGTTGTAGATCTTTGCCGGAACCCAGAATTGTTGTGTCGTCCCCAAATAATATACATTTGAACTTTGTTGATACTTCACACAGATGATTTATGTACAACAAAAACAATTTAGGTCCTAATATTGACCCCTGGGGGACTCCGCATACTATGTTCCTTCGTCCTGATACATGTGCATTAATTTGTACGTACTGTTTTCTTTCAGTCAAGTATGACTTCAACCAGTTGTTAGCAATCCCTCTGATCCTGTTATTATTTAGTTTATTTAAAAGTATTTCATGATCTATAGTGTCAAAGTCTTTCTGAAGGTCTATGAATATACCCAATGAATACAGCTTATTGTCAGTATTGTTGGTGACTTCTTCGCTTAGATTGTTTAATGCTTGTGCAGTTGACCTGTTGTTTCTGAACTCATACTGACAGTCACTGAGTAAATTATGTTTATTCACAAAACTGTCCAAGCGGGCGGCAAAACGTTTTTCCAGAATCTTGGATAGTTGAGGAAGTATAGAGATCGGTCTATAATTTGTAAATTGATGATTATCCCACTTTTATAGATTGGAACGACCTTGGCAATCTTCATGAGGTCGGGGAATTCACCAGTTGAAAAGGAGAGATTACATATATGTGTTAAAGGCATAGATATGTTATGTATTACTTTTTTAATCATGTTCATGTCAAAGTCGTTCCAATCAGTATATTTTTGATTCTTGAAAGCTTTAACTATTTTAATTATTTCATTTTCATTCATTGCTGTGAGAAAGAAGGAGTGAACATTCTGTATATGTTGAGAGACGTCACTGTTTGTTTTGGCTATTTTTGATGCCAGGTGAGGCCCAATATTGACAAAATAGTCATTGAACGCATTAACTACACTCTTCCCTTCTGTCATTTTCTCATCATTAATCATGTAGTCTGGGTAACTTAAAGCTTTCGAGTCTTTAGACATTGCATGATTTAAGACTTTCCATAATCCTTTCATATTGTTTTATTGGCCTCAATCATATTTCTATAGTAATTTCTTTTACAATTTTTATTATACTTGTTAGTTTGTTCTTATATTTTTTATATTTAGTTTCCGTTTCCAATGTTCTCTTTTTTATAAATGTTTTATATAAGGAGTTTTTCTTTTTACATGCGTTCAGTAACCCCCTCATCATCCATGGGACACATTTATTTGTTTGTGTATATTTGCGCGTTACTACTGGACAATGTTGATCATAAAGCTGTTTGATTGTGTTAACAAAATGTGTGTTTGCAATATTAACATCTTGTTTTCCAAGGACATTACTCCAGTCCTGATCTGACAAACTCAGGTTAACCTCTGACCCCCCGCCTTTAACCGAGTTCAGCTTTAACCAAATCTAAAAGCTTCTGGACTGGAGTTTACAGCCTTGAGGCCAGACCTCAAGAAGGATCAGGACTTTTTTGTGGTGTTTTTGTTTTCTTGGCTGTTTTGAAAACGTGCTCAGTTCAGGCGGGGGTTAAGAGGTTAAATATCCACAGGGCCTCCTCTACATGCACATTCACCACAGTTATTTTTTTTTTTTTTTGGCGATTTGTTATTTTTATTGAGGACACATAGAAAAAACAAACAAACAAACAAAAAATCCTACATAGAACAGACAAACATATTAGTATCAATTAAGAAAATAATAATAAAAAAAACAGAAAAAAAACAGAAAAAACAAAGCAAAGACACGCACACACAAAAAGAAAATACACTAAAAATAAGATACAAATAATAATAATAATAATAATAATAATAATAATAATAATGTTTTTTTTTTAAACGTTTGGAGGCTCTTATATGTTGCATTCACTCATACAAGCCCTGGGGCTTCACAATAGATCATTAATAACTCACACCCGCTTCTGCTTATACATATAAATGATATAATACACACATACAATTATACACATATACAATCATACACATATACAATCATACACATATACAATCATACACATATACAATCATACACATATACAATCATACACATATAGAATCATACACACATACAATCATACACATATAGAATCATACAATTCACTACATTTTCAATTCACTCATTGTTTCATAGTTTTAGGACCAAACTGTGATTCTCTTTCACCAACTCCGTCTTTTTTCAGGGAAATCCTCGATTTTCATCAAAACATCAGCTCAAAGCAGAAAGGTCACTTTTGTCATGTTTTCATCATGTTTTCATCGCCTTTTTGTCGTTTTTTTCCATCCTGGTTTTGTTGCTATTTTGATGCTTTTTTTTACCGTTTAGATTTGGGTAAAGCCAGTTGAGGCGGGGGTTAAGAGGTTAATAAAGTTTCCACTCTGCTCTCGCACCATCATAGTGCAATCATTCAAATCAACAGCAGCTCCTCGGCCTGAGTCAAAACTCATCTTTCCAGAACCTCCACAGAAAGGCCCCGTCCAGGTGAGAATCCAACCCAGGACCTTCCAGCGCTGACCCAGAGCTTTAAAAGCATATTTCTATTACAATAGTAAAGGTTTGTTTGCTGGGAGTTGTTCTGGGAAAGTCTTTAAGTGTGAGTGAACTGTTCAATGTTTGAACTAAAGAGAAACTTGGACCAGCTTTAAATAAATGTGTCAAAGTAAAAACAGCATTTTGAGCAGGTTTTTGATCTGAGATTGTCGAGACGGCCGTGGCCCTAAGTGGGCTTTGGTCATGGCGTTATGAAAAATATGAGAATTTTTTTATTTAAATTAAATATGCTTTGCAGGATTTACATACTGTATATCATATAACAATGTTATATTGTTCATTTGGAGGCTGAGTACATTTTAGGCCTATGGGAAACCGTAGCAGCCACTTATAAGTACTCATAGAATAGTTGCTTTTTATTTCATTATCCTAGTTATTTTTCATATGCTTTGTGTTTTACATGCTATAAGAAACAATATGTGGATGCTAAAGAACATTATAGACATATGAGAAATCATAGAAGTCATTTATAAGTACTTTGACAAAGTCAATTGTTGTGTGTGATTAATAATAATGTGTTTGCAAACTTATATTATGCTAAAGCCAATGCTATGTTTTTATAAAATACTTGTGATTTTGTAACATGAGTAGAAGTTCATGATCTTAAAACTCCTACTGTGTGAACGTACGACCTTATGCAAGTGTGGTGTTGCATTTTAAGCCCTTCAAAGGGGGAAGTGGTTTTGTGACCTAGCGCTGGTCCCCTGGTGCCAGACAAAAGTGACGCCACAGGACGATTGCATCAGTTCAGAGAAACGGAAGCTTCTTATCGTTCATTCTGATCAGTGTGAGAAACTTCCACTCAGAAACACATTATATCTTCATGTTTAACCTCCAAATATTTACATTTGTAAACATGTAAATTGATATGTATTGTCCCTCCTTTTCAAATAAATAAATACATTATATAAATAAAATAAAGGCTCTTTGAGTTACAGCTTCACAAAGACGAAAATCTCCAAACAGCCTCTAGTCTCTGCAGGATTTGACCACGAAGTCACGACTGAGGCTCTTACATGTTTTTCTCTGATAGAAACAAATCAGTCTCATTGTATCTGCTCCACATGAGTTCATGGTTAAAACATGTTGTTTTTATATTTCTGTTTCTAACCATCTATTCATTGTTAAAATAAAAAAGACAAGGTTTATAATGACAGACATGCATATTTATGTCCACAGACCAATATAAACATTTCAGTTTTGCATGTATGTAGATACATTTGTGCCACAAAACGCTGCAGATTTTACTCCAGTTTGAATTCTCTCCAGCTTCATTATTCTATCTGAAAGGAATATTCAATACACATTTTTCCCCTTTATTGACATAAACAAAGCTTACAAATAGCACAAAGACAAAGGAAGGAAACACAAGGGTAAGGTATTAGATTGATACACATTTGATTCTTTGGGTCATTCTCGGGTTGTACATGACAAATAAGAAATAAAACATGGAAAATGATGATAGTACAAATAATAGTAAAGAAACAATAATAATCGAGGTCGAGGTAAAGGTAAAGTGAAAAGGGTAGTGAACATGAGGAAGGCTAAACATTCAAGACATCAAACAGACAATTAGGATTAGGAAGAAGAAACAAACAAGAAACAAAATAACACAAAAAATAAACAAAATTAAATAAAAAATTAATAAAGAAAATTAAATAAATAAATAAATAGATAAATATAAAATTGAAAAATAGTATAATTCGCTTGTAATATAAATCTAATATACATATTTATACAATTTCATAATATATTTCCATAGAGTCGGGGATTCTGAGGTCAGCAATAAAATTGTTATACCCATACCTATCTACATATAATTACAGATTATATACATACACCCATAGTTATCACATACACTGTATCTATTTCTATTATATTATCATTATATAGTATGCTTTACGATATTATGTATGATATATAATAACCCTCCCACCTCCTTTATTTTGTTTATAGAAAGTTGCATCATACAGTTGTAGATTAAGTTCTGACCAATACAAACATATTTGTTGAGATGACACATGTTTGAACAGTTATGTTTTTAACCCTTTAATGTTCACTGCATTTTCCCTCATTTCTATCTCGACACACCCTTTGGGCAGAGGCTGCACCGTCCCTGGTTGTCAGTATGAAGTGGCAAAGGTCCATAGTTGTTGTAGCAAACTTCTGGTTGCTTCTTCTCACAGGACATTTGTGGTGGAGAGGTAGATGATGCTATCTCTGGGTACTGGCTTGTTGACTTGTTTCAAACTGTGGACCTCAGCCAGGCAAAACCTTTGAGAGGCATTGTTTTTTTCTTCAGTAGGCCAGTTTGTTGACCAGCCAGGTATTGTAGATGCACAGGCCAAGGGCGTATTCAAACGGGGGAAGAACCAGCGTCATGACTTGGAGGGTCTTGTACTGGTGGACCAGCATGTCAGAAAGATCAATGCCATCCATATGCTGATTGTAGCAATGGATGGTGCGACTGAGAGCACCACCACTAACCTGACCAGCATGTGTTTGGAGGTAGAGGAAACCAACTGAAACAGTTGGTTTGTCCCTGTTTCAGAGCGTGGTGTCCCGCACTGGTCAGCTTCTCTTCCTTCCTCTTCCTCCACCGCAGCTCCCTCCGCTCCACAACAGTCTTTCACCATCTTCTGAAGAACTTAGCAGTTAAGCTGTTTTCATTCTCCAGTGAACGTCCATTAGCCAGAACAATAGAAGGCATGTGTGGCTTAGCTGTGAGTCTTGCCCGGATACCTCTTCGTTTGTCCCTTCCTTGTTTCCTGTAGCTCCTGGAGGCTCTTGGTGCCTCTTCAGTGTTTCAGGAGATGAAATGTGTAGTTCTCAAATGTCTTCAGCTCATAAGCTTCTTCTATCAGGTGAGCTCCACCGATGTGGTTTGATCGGGCTGTGCCGATGCACTTGATGCCCAAATGTGCATATTAAACCATTTAAGTACAATAACACTATTACTGTAACATATTGATACCAATGCAACTACAGCAGTGTTTTTATTCCATGGAAAATAGTGAATTTGAATAAAATTTGCATAACTTCACCAAACTGTTACCATACGGTTGAGCTGTCAATCCATGCCAAGGTTTACCATGAAGTGCCAACTCAACCGTATGGTCACGCATGTTTTAAACAAATTATTTGACCACTATAACATGTTTCTGTTTTGAATCAAGTTACATAATTCTGTTAAGTCACGTGTTAGATGATATAAAATGTTGAAAAAACCAACTCACCTTTGAAAATGCAGCCAAAAATAGTCCACATGTCAGAGGTGATTTTTCAGTTTTGAACTTGTTAGCAGCAAGATGAATGAAAAGTGCTACTGTCAAAAAATAAAGTGACCTCTAGTGGATGTTTTAAGCATAGCATACTTCAACCAAGTGGTAGAGATGACCCAACCAGTTTGAGTTCAGTTCCACACATTTTTCAATAAGATATAGTGACTCAAAAAGTGATCTACCAAATGGTGGAGCAGAACATTAAAGGGTTAAACTCCTCCTCCTGCAGCCTGGTGGATCATCATAGGTTCGTCCACAGCACAAAGAACACGGGGAAATGGCCCAACACTGGTCTGGGGGCTTTTTCTCTTTCTCGTTTCATCAACTTTACAAATACATCCTTTTCTTCATCATTTCTTTGCATTATGCTAATGGACCAGTGAGGTAAACAAATGTATAGATACATCTATACATCTACAATGTATATCATTGTATACAATGTATATCTACATTGTATCTACAATGTAGATATACATTGTAGATACAATGTTCTGGACTGACTGATATGTTTCTCTCTGTCATCGACATGCTTCTACTGCAGTAATGTTATATCCTCATAAACTAAAGTCTACAATATGAGGATCACTCAATACTCTTCTTTTGTAGAGCCCCTGACACTTTAGGGAAAAATCTGAAATTTTTATCAGCCTATAAATCCAAAAGTTTATAATCCAGCACATTGGGGCTTCTATGCCCAGTAATATTTGGAATGGATGAACAGGCCTCGGTGCAGAAACACGTCCTGACCAGTAGATGGCAGTAGAACCACCGCTGAAGAAGGAAAAGTGCAGTGAATCTGACAGAGAAACACTGGACAAATGTCATGTTTTTGGAGGAATCACCAAATCCAGTCCAGACTCTGGATCACAGGAGGACGATGTGAGACACTGGCAAAGAGCGTTTAGGAAACAGAATGAAACGTATTATTTGGTTTGTACATCTTTACTGTCTTGGATTTGTTAAAGGATCTGTATCATGCTATTTTAGCCATTCCAAAGTAAAGTATAGGCATATATATGATATATTGTACCTCTATCACTATGGAGTACTCATTTTTGAGAGAAATATAAGTATTTTTGGGGGGTATTTTCCCTACCCGGAAGACAAGACGCTTCGATTCAGTTAACTCCGCCCCTCTCTCCGCTCATTCCACATTTGCAGTATTATAAATATAAATATTGCTGCAAAAAGTGAAGTTACTTCACATAATGCAGTTATAAAGGAGTTGACATGTGCAACACAGTTTCATAAATGGCTAACACACACGCTAACACACACGCTAACACACACGCTAACACGCGTTTTGATTAACTCACCGCTCAGTCTGGCCTCCCCATCGTCGGGTGTTTACGTTATGGCCCTCGTGTTGGTTATAAAAGTTAATCCACTTTGATTCTGGCCAAGGTTTACCAAGCATCCATCAGGTTGGTTGATATAGTAGCTAGCTTAATCCCGGAAAGAAATTCCAACTTCTGGCGAGTGCACTCTTCTTTAGGAAGGTTGAATAGTCCTGTTCCTCTCGTAGCCAAACGCGCATCCGTGGCATTATCGGTAAGAAAAAGAACAGGCGTGTCCAGAGTAGGTTAGAAAGAGCTCAGTCTACAAAAACAACACTTATGCTCGGATCCATGGCTCCTCCAGCCGTGGGTGCGCTTGATTAGCGTCGTGGGACAGCACAGACGCGCCGGAGAGATGCTGTTTTTTTTTTGTTTTTGTTTTTTTTCAAAAAAAAAAAAATGTTTTATAAATAAAAATCAGGCCGTAAGGCATTACATTACAGACGTAGAGCACTTCCGTTCCGCTGTGACGACACAACTGAACAGCTCAGTGGTTTACCAGGAGAGGGCGGAGCAGCTGCTCAGAGAGCAGGATTCAGGAGGATTACTGAGAACTGCGTGAATGAAGCCAAAAACCGCTCTGGGGGTGTTTTGATAAGGAAATAGCATAACAACATGGCTAAAAACTCAAAAAAGTCGATTTTGCATGATATAGGACCTTTAAAGCCATGAAACAGAAAGACTGACTCGTGATGTTAAACTATAAATGCAGTAAAACATTCCCTTTGTTGTAGAAACATGTTCAAAGTTCTTTATTCAGGCATGGCAACACCTTCTGCTCTCTTTCTTTGACAGTTAGTCTAAAGTTAATGAGCAGTTCCACCCCAGAGGAGCTGCGTCAAGTCGCCTTGAAAATCACAGTTTGTGTTTTACATTTCTGTTTGTTTTTTACATCATGGCCAGGGGACGACAGAGGAAGAATGACCTTCTGGCCTCAATGTTCTCCTTAACCTCTGACCCCCCGCCTTAACCCAGCTTTACCCAAATCTAAAAGCTTCAAAGACAAGCGTCAAAATAGCCACGAAAATGAGGAAGAAAACGGAACAAAAATGTGCCGGAAAAGCAAAAAAAACACAATGAAAAAGTGATGAAAATATGAAAAATGTGACAAAAACACAGCGGGAGAAAAAGTTACAGTCACTTTTGTAGGTCTTAGCTTTCAAATGAGGCGTTGCGCTGTTGCTCTCCAGTCCAGAAGCTTTCAGATTTGGGTAAAGCCGACCTGGAGAAAATGCACTTCTTTGTGTTAGTGTGGCATTTGGGCCGGGCTGGTCCGAGTCCAGGGCCGGTTTTCAGTCCCAGTCCGGCCCTGGACTGGATCATTCTGGCTTTTTGAAGCACGTTTGATCATGAGTTTATTGAAAGTGCACTGTCCCCTCTGACGACTACAGCGCCCTCTGCAGGCCAGGGAACTGAGAACTACAGGGATAGAAACACATGTATCGTTAACATTAGACAATAAAGTCATTTAACGTCTTTGATTTCAATGATGAAAAAACTGACATGAAACTGACGAGCACAAAACACACACTGCTCACAGGCTCGGGCGCCACGATGACTCCGTAACCCTGGCAACCAGCAGGCCTAACAGAGGCGCTGCGTATCATGTGACTGAAAGCTTATCGTCTGATTGGCTTTCCGTCATTGAGTTTGAAGCAGCAAAATAATGCAAACATTGAACTTACAAGGATCTAAATTTTAAATATTATTGTTTTTTCTCAAAAGATTGATCTTATGTTAATGAACATACATGGGTCTCATGCACAGACCTGCCAAACATTGAACATTTTTCATAAGTACAAAAAAAAAATAAACGCGCGAACCCAGGGCAAGCCGGATATGTTGAGGCAAGGCAATCTCTCCCGATAACTGTCAAGTTATCGGGAGATAACTTGACAGTTATTAGTGTAAAAGGGCACAAAACGCCGTCTAAACTTTTGGGCTGTTCTCACCTCTCTCTGCTGCTCGAGGGACAATATAAGCCAAACCCGCTCCCCCCGTAAAGCTGTAAAGCACCGGGAGGAGAAAAGGCAAAAAGCAAGAAAAATGTGCCACCATGAAAAAAGAAAAGGTTTGCAAACAGGTGATATATAGATAAATGTCTCTTGCATAAATCCACTTCCCATAGAGCCTACCTCTACAGGAACTAGCAACACAATGACAAATGGAGATAAATAGTTATCTGAAGTTTCGAGAGCAGGACCAGACCTCACCCACGCCCCTTCCGGCCAGCAGACTATTTAAGCCCACCAGTTACTGACCTAAGGGACTGTCGTGGTGAATGTACTAGATGGAAAGAATTGTAATTTGTTTTTGTTCAGAGAGTGTTACTGCAGTATGTTGGGTGTAAACAGCACCTTTCCAGTCCACACAGTTAAGGGCTCTTCTCTGTGTGATCCTTAGGGATAGTCGTGTACTGACCATAGTTGCTCTCGTGCCACGAAATATTTTTTTCTTTCCTTTGTTTTTTTGTGTGTGTTCCCAATTGCGCAGAATTTAAGAGGGGTGTATGTAACAGAGTTATTATAGACCAGTTAAATCCTGGCGAATTGGGTTGAGGTGCCATCGTCTGGCGAAGCGTGGAGTTGCACGCAGAGAAATTAATCATCTGGAACTATGTTGTTTTGTCCCTATTATTATTTTGTTACTGTACTTTGTGGTTGCCTGGCAGTGTTTGTGTTGTTAGCCCCGTGTATATTGTATTTCATTTTGATTGTCTGCCCCTTGTATGTTATGTCCGGTCTATGGGGAGTATATAAGTTGGCTCCTCCTTGTCCTCTTCCCTTTGAATATCTCTCCGGTGGGAAGAGGTGAGGTTCGTATTATATGTGCTGACATCATATTGTTAAAACCCAAGTTATAATGATTTTAACCTGTCTTTTGTGTTGTTATATTGTTTTGTCATCATAGATGTTAATATTATTTACTTACGTGTTGATGTCCTTCTTTGTCCATAGACCACATGTATATTGGGCAAACGTTTATTGATGAGCTAACGCTATTTTCCTTTATCTGCCAGGTATGTTGTAAATATATTGTGGGCCCCTTTGAATATCTCTCTGGTGGGAAGAAACCACATATATGTTGGGCACGTTTATTGATGGGCTAACGCCATTTCCCTTTATCTGCCAGAAATAAATGGAGCGGGAGCGTTGCTCACTCCAATTGAGACCTTGGTCCATCAATATTTGAACATAAGCAATACACAACGCAGGGTCCATAAGACCTCAGCCACACTAGCTCTGTGTCATTGCATTGCAGAGCCACCTCCTCAAAGTCACTGTTGAGTTGAAGCGCGCGGTGCTGAACACCGGTGTGTGGGCTGAACCATATGGCACATTTTTAAAGGGGTGTGAGGGCCCAAGAGTTATCCATCATTATTGTTTGTGCAAAATTCGGTCTAGCAACCATTGTATTTCAGCCTGGTTATGTTTGATTCTTATATCAATTATGAGGACATTTAGAAAGTACAATACAGAACGCTTTTTGCAGCACTTTTGAGGGCCCCTACCCTGCTCTGGGCCCTGGGTACTCAGTACCCTCTACCCCCACAGTCCGACGCCCATGAACCCTCTACACGTACACCGCCTCGAACATTATTGATGGTAAATGAGGTTGAATATTTTTGTACAAAACAAGAGTTATTGCACTCAGAAGTCCTATGCGGCTCAGTGTGAGTGAGTGACTCGTATGAACTGGGAGAACGAATCACTCTGTGGTTCACATAAAGGCACTGATATGTCTGAATCAAATGAGTCAACTGCTAACTCCCAGCTAAGCTAGCCTCGCGCTAAAGTGTGAATAAAGCGGAGTGGTCAATTCAGGCAGAGTATTGGGGAAACTAGATAAATATCATTTAATCCCAAAATCACGGATTACATAAAATATTACTTTATCCAGTTTCACAGTCTAAAATGGCACCAGATTACAATCAAATCACCATGTTTTTTTTAAATGTTTTTTTTATTAAACAACAATTATTAATGGCTTTTATTATGTGTAGAGGTCACGTTATTTGTTCTCTATGATATTTTCCCAACTACTGTAATATTTTCATTGGTTTAGACAGTGGTTTATATTAGACTGACTCACTGAATCAAACGACTCAAAACACCCGATTCACTTTGGTGAGTGATTCATTTTAACTCGAGTCGGTAAAATGAATCGAACTATTCCACGGAGCTCTTTCTGCAGTCGACATGTTAGCTGTTGTAGCCCTTAAGTTATTCGGAGGGGGCAGCATTACGCCTCTAGTTGTTTAGTCTGCCGGAAGTTACAAGAAGAAGAAAGAAGGGCCGTGAACGCGCAGACGGCAGAGTGCGCGTCCCCGCAGATGACACTGACCTGGATGAATAAGAGCCTCCACAAACTGACCTGAACAACATTAGCGATACATTCTGGATTAAAAATAAAAATGCAAACCCTCCCGCGGCCGAACCTGAGCCCCGGGTGAGAGGAGGACACTCCCAGCGGACAGCGGTGTGGAGCAGCACCCGGGCCCGCGGAGGAGCTGCGGCCTGCGGGGAGAGAAGCAGCTGAGGCCGGCGGAGGAGCTGCGGCCTGCGGGGAAAGCCTTTCTGCGGCACCGGCCTTTGTCTCAACCGGTCCGGTGTCTCCTCTGGACCTTCCCCCGTGAGTGACCCCCGCCTTTTTCAGGCTTTAGGGCGAACAGGCACCTCGGCCCGACCGCTGTCACTGCTTCATGTGGATCTAAAACGGACTTTTATCCGAACCGTGTCATTAGCATTAGCATCGGCTAGCTGTTAGCGCTAGCATACGGCGAATGACATTAGCTTCAGGAGGAAAAGGCGTTTAGAACAAAACAATCTTATCTGGTAAAGACCAACTTTAACCCGGGAAATGTGTTTTAAACTGGACTCTGACTCGGTTTAGTTAAATAAATAACTTGATAATCGTGACAAATTTAGGCTAATGTCACTGATTTAAGGCTAGCGTTACTTAGCACTGGCGTTAGCTTCAGGAGGGAAAGACGTTTAGACCAAAACACTTTATTTCTGGTATAGACCAACTTTAACCCGTGATATGTGTTTTAAAGTGGACCGTCTGACTCGGTGTAGTTAAATAAATGACTCGATAATCGTGACAAATTACGCTAATGTCATATAAGGCTATTATTACGTTATGTGTAACTGCAGCCGGAGTTGTTGTGTGGTGTATCAGGTGTCAGTTCTAAACACAGCAGCTCATTGATCTCGTAATTGATGCTAATGTTCGGGACTGACATACAAATCTCTTATATTAATTATAATAGTAGCAAGAATAATGTTGGGTCTTCATTTACTTGTTTTATTTGTGCCGATGTGAGTCATAACGACCCCATCTTTGGGCTTGTTAGCATAGCTTTGTTTATTTATTTGTTACAACTTGAGCCAAGGCCAACGCTCTGGTAAATGCCACACTGACTTATTTACCCACATTACATCTTTATAAATGTGTGATTTTAGTGTCTTCATATCTAAACCGCATTTTAGTATATTTCTTATTATCGTCTAGCTCATGGCCCGTTTTATGCTAAAGAAACGAAAGTGTAAGTAATTTGATCTGGCGTCACTGCAGCCATATTGTTATTATTTTAAAACTTGTTGTTTGGGCCACTTATTATGTGACTCATGCAACGTTTCTGTTGTTAAATGGAGACACAGGACGAGATTATATTGAAATCCGAGACAGAGTTTCTGCGGTGAATGGAGGACAGTAGGTTTATTGATATATTAACCATATAACCCGTGTCCTTTTGACTCTTAAACTTTAAACTTAGTCACCTTATAGTTAAAAGGAAACAATCACTATATGAAGTATAAAGTAGAGCTTAGTTGGGATTGGGTCCAAACTGCATCTCTTTTTTTTTTTAGTTCTGGTGCTTTTCAAAATAGGAGAATATTTTAAAATGTAAGATTCTTGTTGACAGTATGCGTTCAGTGCGTTATTATAGAAGTGACATACGGCTATTCAGAGGTGGGTGGTACGCAGTTACATTTACTCAAGTACGCTTTTTGAAGTAACTGTACTTTTGCAAGTAGTTTCTTTCATACAGTACTTTTTACTTCTACTTGAGTAATGTTACCTATGTCCTGGACGGGGTCTTTCTGTGTGGAGTTTGCATGTTCTTCCCGTGTCTGATTAGGTTTCCCCTACCACTAAAAATATGTATAATAGGTTCCCTTCTAGGGCCAGGATTCCCCTGAAAAAGAGATTATTAATCTCAGTGGGACTTTCCTGGTTAAATTAAGGTTAAGGGTTAGGCTTAAACCCTTTCGGTTGTTCATCATTTACACTTAAATGCATCTATTTTTATTGTATAATGTTTAAGATCACTGAAAATATGTGACAGGTGTGTTAATGTTCATAATGACTGAACATAATAAATTACTACTACTACTAAATAACGGTCAAATAAAATTAAAATGAAGTATCTGTACTCTTGAGTAAAAAAGTAACTTGTGACACTGTGAGTGAATCTTTAAGTGACCAATCTTTATTTCATTACTTATAGTAGTAACACAAGTAGACGCAATGAACGTTACTGAAATCTTACTTTTGTGTTGTCTTTACTTAACCTCTTAACCCCCGCCATAACAAAGTGCATTTTCTCCAGTTCAGCTTTACCCAAATCCAAAATGTTGCAGCCTATAGACCCTTTAACTGCTGACATCATCAGTGACATCATCAGTGACATCAGCTGGAGGCAGGAAATGGTCAAGAGAAATAAGATTAAACTAAAACTAGTGATTTTAAGTGTAAAACTACAACTGAAAAATGTGGTCCTGTTTCGGCTTAAGGTACAAGAGGAATGACATTCGAGACGATAAAATAAGGTTTATCTGATATTTCCAAAAACAGTTAGACATTTGTTTATCGTTACTATGACAACAGCTACAATGGAAATAAATAGGAATCGAGCTTCCTGCCTCCAGCTAAGCCCGGAATGTTTACAAACAATTAAAGCAGGGGTAGGCAACGTCAGGCCCTCCAACACAGAACCTCTGGCCCTCAAGATGAATTTGAGAAATATTATTATGCAAATAAGAGATAAAATAACTAAACTTAAAGTACTCTAAAATACGAGAATTAGTGTCCGTATTTGTAAGATGTCCTTGCAGAACATCTGACTTGGTCATACACAATGTAGGGAACTTTTTTTTTCAAAATGTTACATCTGAAACTGCACGAAAACACACTGGAGTCTGTTAACATTTAGTTTAGTTCATAATTTCAGTCTTAAAGGCAACAACAAGCTGTTTTTATAGAACAGCGTGTTCTATAAAAACTGGTGTGGAAAATACAATATTTTATACGATATGACAAATTACAGTTTTATTTGGCTTGTCATTAAGGTAAGGGCGGGTCCAGAAGCCAAACCACTTGAGAACAACTGATGTAAAACATTGGCATTTGCAGAAAATGTGTTTTTACTTGTAGGCTACAATGGTGAGGTTTGGCCCTTGGTGTTTTGGCAATGATGAAAATTGGCCCTCCACGACGCAAACTTCCTACCCCTGTATTAAAGGGTCTATAGAGTTCGGGAAATTCCACAGTTACCATGGAGATCCGCCATCTTTGCAGCTGTTTGCATACATTAGCTAAAAACAGTATAAAAAGTGTAGAAAAAAGCCGTGGAACAGCTCTGTTACTCCTGGGAAATACATCACACTGTGGTGTCCAAGTGTTTTAATGTGAACAATAACTCCAGTATTTTAACTTTTAAAATCTCCATTAGTGTGCAATGGCTGCTAATCCCATAATGCTCAGCGATATGACATCACATTCCCGAACTCTAGGCCAGAGTAACACCTCATTTGAAAGCTAAGTCCTACAAAACTCTAACAGATCTTTTTCCTCACGTTGTTTCTGCGTTCTCGTCACTTTATTAACATTTTTTTTTCATTGCTTTTTTGTGTGGCTTTTTCACACTTGATTTTGTCTCTTTTTTTTGTCGCTATGTTGACACTTTTTTTTAAGAAGCTTTTAGATTTGAGTAAAGCCAAACTGGAGAAAATGTGCTCGGTGTAGGTGGGGGTTATGACGTTAATTCTTCACAATTTATTCATGTTTTTTGTGGTATTTTCCTTTAAAAAAAAAAAAAAAATGGCGGGTAGTACTCACATTTACACAAGTAACCATTTTGAACTAATTCTACTTCTTAGAGTAGTTTTATCATGCGGTACTTTTTACTTCTACTTGAAAGTGAAATCATAATGAAGTATCTGTTCCTTCCGCTGTGAGTAAATATTTTAGCGGCAAATGCTTCATTTTGACAAAATAAAGGGAAGTGGTTCGTCTTGTGCTTCTTGTTCTTTAGAATCATTGAGTTTTTCTGTATTTTCTGTGAATTTTCTGTAAATATCACAATCACGATTTTATGTTTTGTTTCACAACATTTATAGCGTCATTGAAAATAAATCAGACTCTTCCACCCAAACAGTTACTCACAGTACTCCAGTAACTTTTTCTCCAAGACGAGTACTTTTTTACTGTCACGTAATTGTGTGAGTCACTACTTTTACTTGTACTTAAGTAAAAGCATTTCATTTCTCGACTTTAGTGTAAATTCTTTGGCTGATATATTAAATAACCCCCACTGTCACTTTGTTGTTGCATTTTTTTTACTTTTCTGTTGCTCTTTTGTGGCTTTTATGTGGCTGAATGTTCTGGTTTAATTTATCGTATTCAATCCCAAATTCTATTTTCATCTCATCGGAGGTCACGCAGAAGTAATTCATTTTGGAGTACGATTCTTGTTCTTTATTTGAATGTATTCTTATACCTTGAAACGATTAAATAAGTGAGTCTGACGCCCACAGTCTCCAGACATGTGGTATTTTGCAACATCTACAAACTTACTGAGTCACGTTTGTGTCTTTCCCTCCAGACCCCTTTCCTCGTTCGCTTTCCTGATTCCACTTTGGGAGAGTTCCGACCTCAATCATCGCCAAAATAGCCGGCCCGGGCAGGAAGAGGCACCCCTCGGATTCAGAGCCCAGCAGCGGAAGTGAGAGCGGCGACGGGCGGCCGGTGAGCGCCAAGTGCCTGAGGATGGACGGCGGCGCCGCAGGAGGAGGTACGGCCCACAGTACTAATCTGTAAATGTGTGCTTTTATTATGTCTTTGGGATGTTTTATCACTGATTACTTTCATTCATTTACTGCTTCACTCATATAAAATGATATTAAGAATGATAATTAAGAACTTTAAGAAGGCGTGCAGTTCTATAGGCGCATCACCCGGAGGCACAGTTTAGCTTCACCACTGCTCTTAAAAGTTACAAAACTATACTTTCAGGTAAGAAGAAGAAGAAGATCTTTATTTATATAGTCACTGTAAGCTATAGCTACTGCTCACTACTGTGTGAAACTATTGTGTCTATCGGCACAAAAGCTTTGAGAGTACAGACTGAGCTAATAATCAAACCACTAACGTCGACTATAAAGACTTTTCTTGGTAAATGCAAGTACAGGTAAAAGACACAACAGACGCACAATTGATCAAGACGTTCTACGAGTTGTAAATGTTACTTTTGCTCCGTCTCGCTCTGCAGTGTTGTGGATCCTGTTCAGAAACCTCATTAGAGCTAAGAGAGTGTGACGTGAGCCGGTTATAAAGTTGTTACAAAGAATATAGTTCAGAAGTTCATTCATTTCTGTAATTCAACTTCAAATGTGAAGCTAAGATATGATATAGACTCATGACCTGCAAAGTGACATGTCAAGCCTTTGTTCATTATAATTGTGATGATTATGGATTACAGGCCTTTTGCATAATATTTCATTTCATGAGATTTTTAATTTGGGTTTTTTAAAAGCTGAGCCATGATAATGTAAATTATAACAAATAAAGGCTTTACATGTCTCACTTTGCATGTAATGAGTCTATATCATTTAAGTTGAATAACAGAAGTGAATGCACTTTTTAACTGAAGAAGAAAGAAGTGGGCAGGCCTGTTGTATGTTTATATTTTATTTATGTTGTGTATGTGTATTGGTTTTTGTCTGCAGCATGGGTGAACAGCCCAAGACAAACTTCCCACTCGTGAAACAAAGTTTATCTTTACCATATTCTAATTTTCCGAGTTTCATCTGTATAACCATACATTTGCTCTAAAAAGGGTTTTGGCAAAAGTCTTAGGACATGTTTTACTTTATGAATTGCACTAGAATAAAATAAAATAAGGAGAATAAACTCGAATGTACCTTACAGCACGACAACCCACTTAGATGTGTCTGACATTGGCTACGTTTCCACGGAGATGAAAAATCATGATCTGTTTCTGGAGTTCGCTGTAAACAGACCTTGTGTCTTAAAAATGACGTAGAGAAATTGTCTCTTGTAAAAGCACTGGGTTAGTCATAAATAAAACACGGCCTTAGCATCGGCAGAGTCTAAAGCAACAGCGACCGGGCACAAACAGACCGCACTCTTCTGCTAAATAAACGCTGCTAGTGAGCAGAGTTCGCCGTGTGTGGATAAAATCATATGAGATGTTGTCATCACATTGCTATAGAACTGAGTGTTGTGTGTCCCGTAGGAGGCGGGCGGGCGGGGCACAGAGCCGGAGCCACGGACAGCTCCAGCAAAAAGAAGCAGAAGGACCGAGTGAACCAGGAGAGCAGAGAGGCCAAACGGGCATCGGCCACAGACCGGGTCATCGCCGAGGTCAAGAAAGGTGAGTCCCTCTGTCCACACAGACCACAGAGAAACCAGGGACCGGTGAGTCCAAGGGAGAGACGACCATATCAAATCAAATCAAATCAAACTTTATTTATAAAGTGCTTTTCATACAAAATGTAACACAAAGTGCTTTACAGTGCTTAAAAAATCATTAAAATAGTCCCCACCAGCAAATATACATAAATAACAACAACCCCCACCTCCCCCCACCCCACCCGCACACACACACACACAGACACATATACATACAGACAGCCCAGCTGTTAAAAGTCTTAAGTAAAAATGGACATAAAGTGGGGACATAAGGCTGAGTACAGATGAACCGAAAGAGGAAACACCATCCAAGGAGCCGTCTGCACCAGGAGCAGCCCATCGGCCACAGAGCGCCAACACAGGGCGCCCGGAGGAGGGTTAGGATAGACGTCCAACCTCCATCCAGGCACCCACAGGAGAGCGCCCGCACGGCCACAGCCAACCAGCACTCCCGGGGCAGAGGGCTCCCTCAGAGGAAACACTGGGAGAACATAAAAATAAAAGATAAATTAAAACGGCTAAAACTCGGCTAAAAGTGTGGAATAGCACAAGATAAAAATAAATAAATAAAATAAAATAAATAAATAAAAAGAGTGGAACTAAAGAAATAATTGTATAGAACTAAAACAGATAAATAAAGTTAATATAAATAAATATTAGTTAAAAGCTAAACTAAAAAGGTGGGTCTTGAGCCTGCTCTTAAAGACATGAACGTTCTCTATATCCACACAGACCACAGAGAAACCAGGGACCGGTGAGTCCAAGGGAGAGACGACCATATCCACACAGACCACAGCATTATTCAGGCTGGGGATCATTTAAAGCCACTCTGCGGAACAACACGCCATGCTTTTATTGATACTGTATCCAGATCCCTCCCATAGTTCTTACTGTTGGTTCTTCTCCAGTGTGAGACAAACTGCTGTGAAAGTCTTCCTTTCTGCAGGGGCGCTGCTCAGAGACCTGGGGCAGATCCCCCACATGCAAAGAAGACGATGAATAAGCAATAAGCATATTGCTAGGTTAATAGTAGACCTGGGCGATTTGTTTATTTTTCCCCAAAAAATCTTTGATGTTCTTATTAACAACCCGATTTACAATTTCAATTAGATTTTTTTCCCCATTTCAAACAAAATCACTGCTGACTGTAAATATACACTCACCTAAAGGATTATTAGGAACACCTGTTCAATTTCACATTCATGCAATTATCTAAACAACAAATCACATGGCAGCTGCTTCAATGCATTTAGGGGTGTGGTCCTGGTCAAGACAATCTCCTGAACTCCAAACTGAATGTCAGAATGGGAAAGAAAGGTGAGCGTGGCATGGTTGTTGGTGCCAGACGGGCCGGTCTGAGTATTTCACAATCTGCTCAGTTACTGGGATTTTCACGCACAACCATTTCTAGGGTTTACAAAGAATGGTGTGAAAAGGGAAAAACATCCAGTATGCGGCAGTCCTGTGGGCGAAAATGCCTTGTTGATGCTAGAGGTCAGAGGAGAATGGGCCGACTGATTCAAGCTGATAGAAGAGCAACTTTGACTGAAATAACCACTTGTTACAACCGAGGTATGGAGCAAAGCATTTGTGAAGCCACAACACGCACAACCTTGAGGCGGATGGGCTACAACAGCAGAAGACCCCACCGGGTACCACTCATCTCCACTACAAATAGGAAAAAGAGGCTACAATTTGCACGAGCTCATTAAAATTAGACAGTTGAAGACTGGAAAAATGTTGCCTGGTCTGATGAGTCTCGATTTCTGTTGAGACATTCAGATGGTAGAGTCAGAATTTGGCGTAAACAGAATGAGAACATGGATCCATCATGCCTTGTTACCACTGTGCAGGCTGGTGGTGGTGGTGTAATGGTGTGGGGGATGTTTTCTTGGCACACTTTAGGCCCCTTAGTGCCAATTGGGCATCGTTTAAATGCCACGGACTACCTGAGCATTGTCCATCCCTTTATGACCACCATGTACCCATCCTCTGATGGCTACTTCCAGCAGGATAATGCACCATGTCACAAAGCTCGAATCATTTCAAATTGGTTTCTTGAACATGACAATGAGTTCACTGTACTACAATGGCCCCCACAGTCACCAGATCTCAACCCAATAGAGCATCTTTGGGATGTGGTGGAACGGGAGCTTCGTGCCCTGGATGTGCATCCCACAAATCTCCATCAACTGCAAGATGCTATCCTATCATTATGGGCCAACATTTCTAAAGAATGCTTTCAGCACCTTGTTGAATCAATGCCACGTAGAATTAAGGCAGTTCTGAAGGCGAAAGGGGGTCAAACACAGTATTAGTATGGTGTTCCTAATAATCCTTTAGGTGAGTGTATATATTTATTAGAGGTTGACCAATATGGGTTTTTCTAATGCCCATGATATTTTTGGCCGATTTTTCCAAATGTCTGGTTTATAATCCTGTAAAAACATAAATACTTGGCCACTCATGCAATTTTTTTTATTTTTTTTACTCAAATACATTTTTTGCCCAGCCCTAAATAATAGTATAATTATGAGCTTATTAGTATCTATTCAATCATATCATTCATGCACTATTAATTATTAATGCCTAACGAGCACACCTCATGATAAAGCATTACCTAAGTTCTTTTTAAAGGAGGCTGTTATACATTTAGTTTAGTATTATTAATTCTACTTTATTTACTGGATGAAATGTTCCACAATGTGGCTTTAAAAGAATGAGAAATGTGTTGACGTAATTCAGCTCTAATTTGAAGAAACAGAAAGGATTGATGGAGTTTTAAAAAGGTTCAAATCAGTAGCTGCTTCTAAGAGTTGTTTATGTTCGGACAAACCTTTTAAAGCAGGTAAACGGAGCGTGTGAAGTGTGATTGACGCGACTCCTTCAGAGTCTCTGATCTATAACACCAAAGGTCTGTGACAGCTCACTGCAATTACCACATTCTGAACACAATTACAGGTAAATACTCCACACAGACATCGTTCAGACTGACAGACTCAGTGTTATAAGCACAGGGTTCTCACAGAGCATCAAGTCTTGCAATTAACTGTGCCAAAATGGCGGCCTTAAATGTCATTAAGAAGCGCGACGATGCAGGTGAAAACATGAGATCTTTCATACAGTGGTCAATGTTGAGCTAGTTTTGTCCTTAGTTCTAACTGTCAGAGTAAAAAAACAGCCCAAACTCTCGCTTTACGATGTTTATTCTCTGACCTTTTGTGACTTTGAGCCGGAGATTTATCCAGGAAGTGACTCCAACATGTCTGTGTCAACATCTCCACTTCAGTAGCTCCTACAGACATTTGGAAGCTTTTTTTGATTGATTGATTTTTGATTTATTTAAGCTATTATTTACAATATTTACATCATTACATTTACAAAGGCCGAAGCAAGAAAGCTTATGAGCGCCCACCCCATATTCAAAATACAATTATTGATTAGCAGCATTGATGATTCGAATACATGTCACAGGTTGAAAATCTGATGAGACTTGCAGGTATGAAAAACTTAGAGCGACAAATAGAAATGTTTGTGATTTCTGAGTGTATTTACTTAGTTTATAGTTTCTATTATTTTATATTACCATTCTGGTCACCATTCTATTGATTTACTTATTGTTTAAGTAGTCATAGTGTTTTATATATATATATATATATATATATATATATACACACAGACATACATTACTAGCGCACATATTTATTATACATGTATTATCATCATAATAATAATGACAATAATATCATTCTCAAAAGTATCATCTTCAAATGTATCATGTTTCTCATTCCTATCAGACCTGCTTCCACTGTAATAATGTTGGTTAAGATTGTTCTGTCAGTGGTTTTTGATTGTTTTCCCTGGTGCGTTAAAAAGCCAGGGTATTATGTGGCAAGCTGGTAGAGGGCGGTAGCCCCCCAGCAGCGAGCCCCCACCCTGCTGCCCTAACTAGTTAATTAATTAGTTTTCACACAAGGATTTTTACAGATCTAATTCCTGACGGGTTTATTGAGCTTTGAACCCAAGAAACAAGGAGACATTTGAACTAGTTTATTCCCAAACTAAACCAGATCCAAAATCCCTCTGAGCAAGTCTTTGGAACTAATACCTGGCTCTGTCCGTTATTTAGGTTTCGTTGCTGAAAACATAAAATTACAGAATACTTTCTGTGCATTTTTGTCTCATATTTATGTCAGTAATCTACAGCAGAAGTTTCACCTTGATATCTCCTATATTCAAATTCTTATTCACCTCCAGCTGACATTCCCAAAAGCCCGTTTAGAAGTGTCCGCCTCTGTGTCCCCACTGGTTGGACACACTGACTTTAGAATTCTCTGCTCTTCAACCTTAAAAATAAACATGAGACTGAAGATAAAATGATCTAAGGCTTAGTTTGACAATACGAGCTGAGCGGATGAGCCCAAAACTCTTTCACTTTGAGTTACTGCCTCATTTGAAAGCTAAGTTGTCCCGTTGTCGCTGCTTTTTCGTCGCATTTTGTCGCTCTTTAATTGTTTTTGTCGCTTGTTTTGTCGTGATATTGTTGCTTTTCCAGCACCTATTTGTCTTTTTTAATCGCTTTTTTGTCGCTTTTTCTTGTCATTTTTGCCACCTTTTTGCTTTTAGATTCGGCTAATGCAAATCTGTAGAAAACGCGCTCAGTTAAGAGGTTAAAAAAGTAACCAGCACAGGGATCCTGGAAGCCCCTTTAAAATGGCGACATACTTCACTTTTTGGACGTGAGGAAGTATTTATGGGCTTAGTCGGCTCCACAAATGTTGAACTTGTACTTTGTCTAGTAGCAGCAGGATTAACCTTTATCAAATCGAAATTGAGGTTTTAACTGCTGCAATGACCTAACAAACTCCGCATGTGTCTCGTGCAGTGAGAACTGAAAACCATTCTGACGCTCGTAACAAACCAGTGTTAACAGCAGTTTTAGAAGTTTATCTGCAGCTCAACTGCATGAAAAATAAACATGGGCTGTACATAAAATATTAAAATCGAATCGCAATATCTGTCAGAAAAAGTAGTTTTTTTTGTCACCGTCGTGCAGCCCTAGTGTGAGGAACATGGGGCTGCAGGCTGTCCTGGGGTGTCCCGTGTTGAGTGCGTGCTGTCGTTGCAGATGTGTTTCTGGACTGGAAGCAGAACGCCAGCGACGTGATCGTGCGTCTGCGCTGTGGAGACGGAGTTCAGAGCGCCGAGGACGTGAGGACGAGCTTCAGCGACACGCACGCTCGAGTCAGCTTCCCGGTGAGACTTTAACCTCACACACAAGATCCTTAACCCGGAGAGACTTTAATCACACACAAGGTCTTTAACCCGGTGAGACTTTAATCACACACAAGGTCCTTAACCCAGAGAGACTTTAATCACACACAAGATCCTTAACCAGAGAGACTTTAATCACACACAAGATCCTTAACCCGGAGAGACTTTAACCTCACACAAGATCCTTAACCCGGAGAGACTTTAACCTCACACAAGATCCTTAACCCAGAGAGACTTTAATCACACACAAGATCCTTAACCCAGAGAGACTTTAATCACACACAAGGTCCTTAACCCAGAGAGACTTTAACCTCACACAAGATCCTTAACCCGGAGAGACTTTAATCACACACAAGATCCTTAACCCGGAGAGACTTTAATCACACACAAGATCCTTAACCCGGAGAGACTTTAACCTCACACAAGATCCTTAACCCGGAGAGACTTTAATCACACACAAGATCCTTAACCCGGAGAGACTTTAATCACACACAAGGTCTTTAACCCAGAGAGACTTTAATCACACACAAGGTCTTTAACCCGGTGAGACTTTAACCTCACACACAAGATCCTTAACCCGGAGAGACTTTAATCACATACAAGATCCTTAACCCGGAGAGACTTTAACCTCACACACAAGATCCTTAACCCAGAGAGACTTTAATCACACACAAGATCCTTAACCCGGAGAGACTTTAACCTCACACACAAGATCTTAACCCGGAGAGACTTTAATCACACACAAGATCCTTAATCCGGTGAGACTTTAATCACACACAAGATCCTTAACCCAGAGAGACTTTAATCACACACAAGATCCTTAACCCGGAGAGACTTTAATCACACACAAGATCCTTAACCCGGTGAGACTTTAACCTCACACAAGATCCTTAACCCAGAGAGACTTTAATCACACACAAGATCCTAACCGGTAGACTTTACCTCACACAAGATCCTTAACCGGAGAGACTTTAACTCACACAAGATCCTAACCCGGAGAGACTTTAACCTCACACAAGATCCTTAACCCGGAGAGACTTTAATCACACACAAGATCCTTAACCCGGAGAGACTTTAATCACAAACAAGATCCTTAACCCGGAGAGACTTTAATCACACACAAGGTCTTTTAACCCGGAGAGACTTTAATCACACACAAGATCCTTAACCCAGAGAGACTTTAATCACACACAAGATCCTTAACCCGGAGAGACTTTAATCACACACAATCTTTAACCGGAGAGACTTTAATCACACAAGATCCTTAACCCGAGAGACTTTAATCACACACAAGATCCTTAACCCGGAGAGACTTTAATCACACACAAGATCCTTAACCCGGAGAGACTTTAACCTCACACAAGATCCTTAACCCGGAGAGACTTTAATCACACACAAGATCCTTAACCCAGAGAGACTTTAATCACACACAAGATCCTTAACCGGAGAGACTTTAACCTCACACAAGATCCTTAACCCAGAGAGACTTTAACCTCACACACAAGATCCTTAACCCGGAGAGACTTTAACCTCACACAAGATCCTTAACCCGGAGAGACTTTAACCTCACACAAGATCCTTAACCCGGAGAGACTTTAACTCACACAGATCTTAACCCGGAGAGACTTTAACCTCACACAAGATCCTTAACCCGGAGAGACTTTAATCACACACAAGATCCTTAACCCGAGAGACTTTAACCTCACACAAGATCCTTAACCCAGAGAGACTTTAATCACACACAAGATCCTTAACCCGGAGAGACTTTAATCACACACAAGATCCTTAACCCAGAGAGACTTTAATCACACACAAGATCCTTAACCCAGAGAGACTTTAACCTCACACAAGATCCTTAACCCGGAGAGACTTTAACCTCACACAAGATCCTTAACCCAGAGAGACTTTAATCACAAACAAGATCCTTAACCCGGAGAGACTTTAACCTCACACACAAGATCCTTAACCCGGAGAGACTTTAACCTCACACAAGATCCTTAACCCAGAGAGACTTTAACCTCACACAAGATCCTTAACCCGGAGAGACTTTAATCACACACCAAGGATCTTTAACCCGGAGAGACTTTAATCACACACAAGATCCTTAACCCAGAGAGACTTTAATCACACACAAGATCCTTAACCCAGAGAGACTTTAATCACACACAAGATCCTTAACCCGGAGAGACTTTAATCACACAAGATCCTTAACCCGGAGAGACTTTAATCACAAACAAGATCCTTAACCGAGAGACTTTAACCACACAAGATCCTAACCAGAGAGACTTTAACCTCACACAAGATCCTTAACCCGGAGAGACTTTAATCACACAAATCCTTAACCCAGAGAGACTTTAATCACACACAAGATCCTTAACCCGGAGAGACTTTAATCACACACAAGATCCTTAAAAGACTTTAATCACACAAATACCCGGAGAGACTTTAATCACACACAAGTCCTTAACCCGAGAGACTTTAATCCACAAGTCCTTAACCGAGAGACTTTAATCACACACAAGATCCTTAACCCGGAGAGACTTTAATCACACACAAGATCCTTAACCCGGAGAGACTTTAACTCACACAAGATCCTTAACCCGGAGAGACTTTAACCTCACACAAGATCCTTAACCCGGAGAGACTTTAATCACACACAAGATCCTTAACCCAGAGAGACTTTAATCACACAAGACCTTAACCCAGAAGACTTTAACCTACACAAGATCCTTACCCGGAGAGACTTTAATCACACACAAGATCCTTAACCCGGAGAGACTTTAACACAAAAAGATCCTAAAAAACCGAAGACTTTAACCAACAAATTAACCCGGAGAGACTTTAATCACACAAGATTTAACCCAAGAAGACTTAACAACCAAGATCCTTAACCCGGAGAGACTTTAATCACACACAAGATCCTTAACCCGGAGAGACTTTAATCACACACAAGATCCTTAACCCAGAGAGACTTTAATCACACACAAGATCCTTAACCCAGAGAGACTTTAATCACACACAAGATCCTTAACCCGGAGAGACTTTAATCACACACAAGATCCTTAACCCAGAGAGACTTTAATCACACACAAGATCCTTAACCCGGAAGACTTTAATCACACACAAGATCCTTAACCCAGAGAGACTTTAATCACACACAAGATCCTTAACCCGGAGAGACTTTATCACACACAAGATCCTTAACCCGGAGAGACTTAAACCAAACTCACACAAAATCCTTAGTCTGGTAACCCTTAACTTCTCTTCTATGAAACATCTACATCAGGTTCCTAACAAACCTTCTGAGATCAGCTGTCAGGAACTCTCTGTCCACCACAGAATCAAACGAGTCTAAGCTAATCCCCACAGGAAATGAATACGATATGAAGCACTAAACTAACTTCAGAACAAACCCATCATCGTCCAGTCATTGTAACCGTTGCTAGCTGACATTCCCCGGATCTCCTCCATAGAAACTAATGGAGCGCGGCCTGTTACTATTACTATTATTACCATTACTAAACTATGTTTTTTTCTAGAAGCTTTAATCTTGAGGATAATTATCACTGCTGTTTCAGATGGCCGTGAGTGGTGCTGCCCCCTGCAGGAGGAGATCGAGGCGTCGTGCAGCAGAGTCCTGTTCAAAGAGAAGGCCGGGCTCCTGCACCTGGTGCTGCACAAGAAGATCCCTCTGCACAGCTGGCCCTCGCTCATGGTACGACAGTTTGGGGATTAACCTTATTATCTAATCAAGATTTTTCAGACAATTACTGAACATTTAAGGCGAGTCTTAGTTTTAACTGTCAAAAAAAAAAACACCCAAAGTCTCTCTTTCCGATGTTTATTCTCTGACGTTTTGTGTCTTTGAGCCGGAAATTTATCCAGGAAGTGACTCCAACATGTCTGTGTCGCTCCCTGGTCTTTCCCACACTTATTCATTCACAAATACTGACATGTTTGGTATCCACGTGTAGCACGAAAGGCTGTAATCCAATTATGGTCATTTCCTTTGTGGGAGACAGCAGCGGCTAAAGACAGGAGAAATATACACAGGGCACATGTGCAGACAAAGAGACTAAACTTTAACAACATCTGCACTTTAGTCGCTCCATAAGACTCCACACTTTACAGACTCCACACTTACAGACTCACACTTTACAGACTCACACTTTACAGACTCACACTTTACAGACTCCACACTTTACAGACTCCACACTTTACAGACTCACACTTTACAGACTCACACTTTACAGACTCACACTTTACAGACTCCACACTTTACAGACTCACACTTTACAGGCTCCACACTTTACAGACTCACACTTTACAGACTCACACTTTACAGACTCACACTTTACAGACTCCACACTTTACAGACTCCACACTTTACAGACTCGCACTTTACAGGCTCACACTTTACAGACTCGCACTTTACAGACTCGCACTTTACAGACTCCACACTTTAGCACTCGCACTTTACAGAATGCACTTTACAGACTCGCCTTTACCAGGGACTCCACACTTTACAGACTCACCACTTTACAGACCACACTTTACAGGCTCGCACTTTACAGACTCGCACTTACAACTCACATTTAAGACTCACACTTTACGATCCACTTACAGCCACCACTTACAGACTCGCGCACTTTTACAGACTCACACTTTACAGACTCGCACTTTACAGATCACACTTTACAGCGCGGCCGCACTCACACTTTACAGACTCACTTTACAGACTCCACACTTTACAGGGTCGCACTTACAGACTCGCACATTTACCAGACTCCACACTTAACAGACTCGCCTTTTACAGGACTCGCCACTTTACAGACTCCGCCACTTTACAGACTCGCACTTTACAGACTCGGCACTTTACAGACTCGCACTTTTACAGACTCGCACTTTCCGACTCGCACTTTACAGGACTCGCCACTTTACAGACTCGCACTTTCCAGACTCGCACTTTACAGACTCGCACTTTACCAGACTCCACACTTTACAGACTCCACACTTTTACAGACTCACACTTTACGACTTCACAACTACAGACTCCACACTTTACAGATCCACACTTTTACAGACTCACACACTTTACAGACTACCACGTTACAGACTCACACTTTACCAGACTCCACAACTTTACAGACTCCACACTTTACAGACTCGCACATTTTACAGACTCGCACTTTAACGACTCCACACTTTACAGCTCCACACTTTACAGACTCCACACTACAACTCACACTTTACAGACTCACACTTTACAGACTCCACACCTTTTACAGACTCACACTTATTACAGGACTTCACACTTTACAGACTCCGCCCTTTACAGACTACACTTTACAGATCACACTTACAGACTCACACTTACAGACTCCCACACTTTACAGACTCACACACTTTTACAGACTCCCACTTTACAGACTTCCACATTTACAGCTCGCACTTTTACAGACTCCACACTTTACAGACTCCACCTTTACAGACCCACACTTTACAGGACTCCACACTTTACAGACTCGCACTTACAGACTCGCACTTTACAGACTCCGCACTTACAGACTCCGGCACTTTACAAGAACTTCCACACGTTACAGACTTCACACTTTACAGACTACACACTTTTAAGGCTCCGCACTTTAAGACTCGCACTTACAGACTCGCACTTTACAGACTCACCACTTACAGGCTCCATCTACTTACAGACTCGCCTTTACAGACTTCGCACTTTACAGACTCGCACTTTACAGACTCGCACTTTACGACTCGCACTTTAAGACTCGGCACTTTACAGACTCGCACTTTACAGGCTTCACACTTTACAAGACTCACACTTTTACAGGCTCCACACTTTTACAGACTCACACTTTAAGACTCCGCACTTTACAGATCCGCCTTTACAGACCTCCGCATTTACAGACTCCACACTTTACAGACTCACATTACAGACTCGCACTTACGACTCCTCACTTTACAGACTCCGCACTTTACAGACTCCGGCACTTTACAGACTCGCATTTACAGACTCCGCACTTTACAGACTCGCATTTACAGACTCCGCGACTTACAGACTCCGCACTTTACAGGACTCACCACTTTTACAGACTCGCACTTTACAGATCCTCACTTTACGACTCCGCACTTTACAGGGACTCGCACTTTACAGACTCCGCACTTTACAGACTCCGCACTTTACAGACTCCACACTTTACAGGGACTCCGACTTTACAGACTCGCACTTTACAGACTCCGCACTTTACAGGGACTCCGCACTTTACAGACCTCCACACTTTACAGATCCAACACTTTACAGACGTTCACACTTTTACAGACTCCGACTTTACAGAACTCCGCACTTTTACAGACTCCGCACTTTACAGACTTCCCACACTTTACAGATCACACTTTACAGACTCACACCTTTACGACTCCGCACTACAGACTCCTCACTTTAAGACTCCGCACTTTACAGACTCCGCACTTACAGAAACTCCGACTTTACAAGATCGCACTTTACAGACTCCGCCCACTTTACAGGCTCCGCACTTTACGATCCGCACTTTACAGACTTCACACTTTACAGACTCACACTTTACAGGATCCACTTTACATATCCGCACTTTACAGACTCCCGCACTTTACAGAGACTCCGCACTACAGACTCCGCACTTTACAGACTCACATTTTACGACTCAACCACTTTTACAGGACTCCGCACTTTACGCTTCGCACTTTACAGATCCACACTTTACAGACTCACACTTTACAGGACTCCGCACTTTACAGGGACTCCTACTTTACAGCTCCGCACTTTACAGACTCGCACTTTACAGACTCCGGCACTTACAGAAACTCCACACTTTACAGACTCCGCACTTTACAGACTCACACTTTACAGACTCAACACTTTAACAGACTCACACTTTACAGACTCGCACTTTACAGATCTCCGCACTTTACAGATCCGCACTTTACAGGACTCCGCACTTTACAGACTCACACTTTACAGGGACTCAACACGTTACAGACACCGCAATTTACAGACTCCAAACGTTACAGATCGCACCGTTACAAGACTCCACACAGTTACCAGACTCACACGTTACAGACTCGCACTTACAGGACTCGCACGTTTACAGACTCACCTTACAGACTCCACACCGTTACAGACTCACACGTTACAGACTTCCGCACGTTACAGGACTCAACGTTACAGACTCCGCACGTTACAGACTCACACGTTACAGAACTCACACGTTACAGGACTCAACACGTTACAGGACTCACACGTTTACGACTCCGACACGTTTACAGACTTCACACTTTACAGACTCGCACGTTACAGACTCCACACGTTACAGATCCACACGTTTAAGACTCGCACGTTACAGACTCGCACGTTACAGACTCACACCGATTTACAGACTCGCACGTTACAGACTCGCACGTTACAGACTCCACACGTTTACAGATCCACACGTTAAACTGCACGTTACAGAACTCCACACGTTACAGCTCACACGTACAGACTCGCACGTTTTACAGACTCGCCACGTTACAGACTCGCACTTACAGACTCGCACGTTAAGACTCGCACTTTACGACCTCGCACTTTACGGACTCACACGTTACAGACTCGCACGGTTTACAGATCCACACGTTATCAGACTCACACGTTACGGAACTCGCACCGTTTTACAGACTCGCACGTTACAGACTCGCACGTTACAGACTCGCACGTTTACAGAACTCGGCACTTTACAGGACTCACTTTACAGGACTTCCACACGTTACAGGGGACTCACACTGTTACAGACTTCCCGCCGTTTACAGACTCCGCCTGTTTACAGATCCACACGTTACAGACTCCAACGTTACAGACTCCACTTTACAGACTCCACACAGTTAAGGACTTCCACGGTTACAGACTCAACAGTTTACAGACTCCAACACGTTCAGACTCACACTTTAACAGACTCCACGTTACAGACTCACACGTTACAGACTCACACGTAGACTTCACACGTTACAGACTCACACGTTTAAGACTCCACACGTACAGACTTTCCACACGGTTACAGATCCACCGTTACAGAACTCACACTTTACAGACTCCACACGTTACCAGACTTCAACACGTTACCAGACTCCACACGTTACAGACTCCCACGTTACAGACTCACACGTTAACAGACTCGCACCGTTACAGACTTCACACGTTACAGATCCACACGTTACAGACTCCACCGTTTACAGAACTCCACACGTTACAGACTCCACACGTTACAGACTCCGCACTTTACAGACTCCGCACGTTACAGACTGCACGTTTACAGACTCGCACGTTACAGGACTCCACACGTTCACGGACTCCACATCGTTACAACTCCACACGTTACAGACTCCACACGTTACAGGACTCCACACGCTTACAGACTACACGTTTTACCAGACTCCACTTTTACCAGACTTCCACACGTTTAACAGACTCACACGTTACAGATCACACTTATACAGACTCCACACGTTACAAGACCTCCACACGTTACAGACTCCACACGTTACAGACTCACACGTTACGACTCACACTTTACAGATCCAACACGTTACAGATCCACACTTACAGACTCCGCACTTACAGACTCGCACTTAACAGACTCGCACTTTACAGACTCCGCACTTTACAGACTCGCACTTTACAGACTTCGCACGTTTAGCAGACTCACACGTTACATACTCACACTTTACAGACTCACACTTTTACAGACTCACCATTACAGGACTCACACTTTACAGCGATCCACACAGTTACAGACTTCCACACGTTACAGACTCGCCGTTACAGACTCCACACGTTACAGACCTCACACGTTACAGACTCACACTTTAAGGCTCCACACGTTTTTACGACTTCACACTTTACAGGGACTCCACACGTACAGACTCACAACTTTACAGACTCCACCGTTACAGACTCACACGTTACAGACTCCACACGTTACAGACTCACACTGTTACAGACTCCACACGTACAGACTCCCCAGTTACAGATCACCACGTTACAGACTCACCGATTTACAGACTTTCCACACGTACAGATCCACACGTTCAGACTCCACACGTTACCAGACTCCACGTTACAGACTCCACACGTTTTACAGACTCCACCGTTACAGACTCCCACTTTACAGACTCCACACGTTACAGACTCCACACGTTACAGGACTCCACCGTTACAGACTTCCACACGTTACAGACTCGGCGCAAAACGTTACAGACTCCACACGTTTAAGGACTTACGCACGTTTACAGACTCGCACGTTACAGACTCCACACGTTACGACTCCACACGTTTACAGACTCCACACGTACAGACTCCAACACGTTACAGACTCCGCAACTTACAGGACTCCACACGTTACAGACTCGCACGTTACAGACCGCACGTTACAGAACTCGCACGTTACGGACTCACACGTTACAGACTCCACACGTTACAGACTCCACACGTTACAGACTCCACACGTTACAGACTCCACACGTTACAGACTCCCACGTTTACAGCACTCCACACGTTACAGACTCCGCACAGTTACAGACTCCGCACTTTACAGGATCCACACGTTACGGCTCAACACGTTACAGACTCCACACGTTACAGACTCCGCACGTTACAGACTCGACGTTACAGATCGCACGTTTACCCAGGACCTTCCCACGTTACAGACTCCACACGTTATCAGACTTCGCACGTTACAGACTCACACGTTACACGACTCCAACCGTTTACATGGACTCCACACGTTAGGACTCGCACGTTACAGACTCACACGTTACAGACCTCACATGTTACAGACTTCCACACGTTACAGACTCGCCGTTACAGACTCACACGTTACCAGACTCACACGTTTACAGGACTCCACACGTTACAGACTCACACGTTACAGACTCCACACGTTACAGACTCCACACGTTTACAGGGGGACTCACACGTTACAGACTCCACACGTTACGACTCCACACGTTACAGACTCCACACGTTACAGGACTCCACACGTTACAGACTCGCACGTTACAGGACTCACACGTTACAGACTCCACACGTTACATGACTCCACACGTTACAGACTCGCACGTTACAGACTCCGCCACTTTACAGGGACTTCCACACGTTACAGACTCACACTGTTAAGGACTCCACACGTTACAGACTCCACACGTTACAGACTCACACCGTTACAGACTCCACACGTTACAGACTCCACACGTTACAGACTCCGCACTTTAAGACTCCACACGTTACAGACTCCACACGTTAGACTCCACACGTTACAGACTCCACAGCGTATACAGACTCGCACTTTTACAGCTCGCACGTTTACAGACTCGCACGTTACAAACTCCACACGTTTACAGACTCCGCACTTTACAGACTCCACACGTTACAGGACTCACACGTTACAGACTCACACTTTACAACTCAACGTTTACAGGGATCTCCGCCACTTTACAAGGACTCCACAGTTACAGGAACTCCACCCTTTACAGACTCGCACGTTTACAGACTTCCACACGTTAACAGAACTCACACGTTTACATCTCCGCACTTTACAGACTCCACACGTACAGCTCGCACGTTACAGACTCACACGTTACAGACTCCACCACGTTACCAGACTCGCACGTTTACAGGGGACTCACACGTTACAGGACTCGCACAGTTACAGGATCCCACGTTACAGATCCACACGTTACAGACTCCACAACGTTACAGCTTCCACACGTTACAGACTCGCACGTTACAGCTCCCCGTTACAGACTCGCACGTTACCAAGACTCGCACGTTACAGACTCACACGTTACAGACTCACACAGTTACCAGACTCACACGTTACAGACTCACACGTTACAGACTCACACGTTACAGACTCCACACGTTACAGAACTCACACGTTACAGACTCCACACGTTACAGGGACTCAAGTTACCAGACTCACACTTTACAGACTCACACGTTACAGGACTCCACACGTTTACAGACTCACCACGATTACGATCACACTTACAGACTTCACCGTTACAGACTACACGTTCAGACTCACACGTTACAGACTCACACGTTACAGACTCCACACATTTACAGAGCTCCACACGTTACCAGACTCACCACGTTACAGATCCACACGTTACAGACTCCACACGTTACAGACTCCACAGTTACAGACTCACCACTTTACAGACTCACACGTTTACGACTCGGCAACGTTACGACTCACACGTTACAGACTCCACACGTTACAGACTTCCACTACGTTTTACAAGACTCGACCACGTTACAGACGTCGGCACGTATACAGACTCGCACGTTCAGGACTCACACGTTACAGACTCAACGTTACAGACTCACCACGTATACAGACTCCACACGTTACAGACTCACACTTTACAAAGATCCACACGTTACAGACTCACACGGTTACAGGACTCCAACGTTACAGACTCACACTTTACGGCTCCACACGATTACAGACTCACACTTACAGATCCACACGTTACAGACTCACACTTTTACAGACTTCCACACGATTACAGACTCACACGTTACAGACTCCACACGTTACAGGACTTCACACGTTACAGACTCCGCACTTTTACAGACTCCACACGTTACAGACTCCACACGGTTACAGACTCACACGTTACAGACTCACCGTTACCAGACCCGCACTTTACAGACTCGCACGTTACAGACTCCACACGGTTACAGAATACTCGCACTTTACAGACTCCGCACGTTACAGACTTCACACGTTACAGACTCGCACTTTAACAGACTCCGACTTTACAGGACTCGCACGTTTACGACTCGCACTTTACAGACTCCGCACGTTACAGAACTCACACGTTACAGATCACACGTTACAGACTCGCACTTTTACAAGACTCCGCACTTTACAGACTCGCACGTACAGACTCCGCACGTTACAGGACTCCGCACGTTACAGACTGCACTGTTACGACTCCACACTTTACAGACTCGCAACGTTACAGACTCGCACGTACGACTCCGGCCTTTACAGACTCGCACGTTACGACTCGCACTTTTTACAGACTCCGCCACTTTTACAGACTCGCACGTTACAGACTCGCACTTTAACAGACTCCGCACGTTACAGACTCAACACGTTACAGACTTCCCACACGTTACAGACTCACCGTTACAGACTCGCACCTTTACATACTCCGCACTTTACAGACTCGCACGGGTTACGATCCGCACGTTTACAACTCCACACGTTACAGGACTCCACCGTTACAGACTCCACACGTTACAGACTCGCCACTTTACAGTCCGCACTTTACAGACTCGCCGTTAAGACTCCGGCACATTACGACTCCGCACGTTACAGACTCCGCCGTTACAGACTCGCACTTACAGACTTCCGCACTTACAGACTCCGCACTTTACAGACTCGCACTTTTACAGGACTCCACACTTTACAGACTCCACCGTTTACAGGACTCGCACGTTACAGACTCCGCACGTTACAGACTCGCACCTTTACAGACTCCAACTTTACAGACTCCGCACGTTACAGACTCGCACTTTACAGACTACGCACTTTACAGACTCCACACTTTACAGGACTCACACGTTACAGATCACACTTTACAGACTCCGCACTTTACAGACTCCGCACTTTACAGACTCGCACTTTAACAGATCCAACTTTACAGACCTCCACCGTACAGGACTCCGCCACGTTACAGACTCGCCACTTACAGACTCGCACTTTACAGACTCCGCACGTTACAGACTCCGCACAGTTACAGAGACTCACTTTTACGGACTCCCACTTTACAGACTCCACACTTACAGACTCCAACACGTTACAGACTCCGCCACTTTACAGACTCGCACTTTACGACTCGCACCGTTACAGACTCCACACGTTACCGACTTCCCACACTTTACAGACTCGCACGTTACAGACTCGGCACTTTTACAGACTTCCGCACTTTACAGGACTCGCACGTTACAGACTCGCCACTTTACAGACTCCGCACTTTACAGACTCGCAACGTTACAGACTCGCACTTTACAGACTCCGCACTTTACAGCTCGCACAGTTACAGACTCCACACGTTACAGACTTCCACACTTTTACAGACTTCGCACTCGTTACAGACTCCACTTTACAGACTCCACACTTTACAGACTCGCACGTTTACAGACTCGCACTTTACAGACTCCGCACTTTACAGACTGCACGTTACAGACTCGCACTTTACAGACTCCGCACTTTTACAGGACTCGCACGTTACAGACTCCACACTTTACAGACACTCGGCACGTTCAGACTCGCACTTTACAGACTCCGCACTTTACAGACTCCGCACACGTTACAGACTCACACGTTACAGACTCCACACGTTACAGACTCCGCACTTTACAGACTCGCACGTACAGGACTCCGACCGCTTACGATCCACACGTTAACGACTCGCACTTACGACTCCGCACGTTACAGACTCGACGTTACAGACTCCACACTTTACAGACTCGCACCTTTACAGACTCCGCATTACAGGACTCCGCACTATGTACAGGACTCGCACGTTACAGGACTCCACACCGTTACAGGACTCGCACTCTTACAGACTCCGCACTTTACAGACTCCACTTTACAGACTCCGCACGTTACAGACTCACCACGTTACAGGCTCCACACGTACAGACTCGCACTTTCAGACTCCACACGTTACAAGACTCCGCAGTTACAAGACTCACACTTTACAGACTCCGCACGTTAAGACTCCGCACTTTACAGACTCACACGTTACAGACTCGCACGTGTACAGACTCACAACTTTACGGACTTCCACAACGTTACAGATCCGACGCTTACCAGACTCCGCACTTTAAGACTCCGCACGTTAACAGACTCACACTTTACGACTCCGCAACTTACAGACTTCACACTTTCACAGGACTCCACACTTTACAGATCCGCACGTTACAGGACTCAACTTTACAGACTACACGTTACAGACTCCGCCAAGTTTACAGACTCCGCACTTTACAGATCCGCACGTTACAGACTACCACTTTTACAGACTCCGCACGTTACAGGACTCACACTTCAGGACTCCACACGTTACAGACTCGCACGTTTACAGACTCACACGTTACAGCTTTCCGCACTTTTACAGACTTCCACACGTTACAGACTCCACACGTCTACAGACTCCACACGCTTACAGACTTCCACACGTTACAGACTCCGCACAGTACGACTCCGCACTTTACAGACTCCGCACTTTCAGACTCGCACTTTACAAGATCACACTTACAGGACTCCACACGTGTTTTACAGACTCCGCACGTTAACAGTCACTCCACACGTTACAGACTCCCACACGGTTACAGACATCCACACGTTACAGACTCCGCAGATTTACAGACCGCACTTTACACTCCGGCACGTTACAGGACTCCGCACTTTACAGACTCCACAACGTACAGACTCCACACTTACAGGCTCGCACGTTACGGATTCCGCACTTTACAGACTCCACACGTTTACCAGACTCCGCACGTTACAGACTCCGCACGTTACAGACCTCCGCACTTTTACAGACTCCGCACGTTACGACTCCGGCACTCTTACAGGACTCCACAACGTTACAGACTCCACACGTTACAGACTCCAACGTTAACAGGACTCCACACGTTACAGACTCCACACAGTTACCGACTCCACACGTTACAGGACTCCGCACGTTACCAGACTCCACACTTTACAGACTCGCAACTTTACAGACTTCCACACGTTACAGCTCCACACGTTTAAGACTCACACGTTACAGGACTCCACACGTTACAGACTCCGCACTTTACAGACTCACACGTTACAGACTCACACGTTACAGACTCACACGTTACAGACTTCCGCACTTTACAAGACTCACACGTTACAGACTCACACGTACAGACTCACACGATTACAGACTCCTGCACTTTACAGACTTCCGCCACTTTACAGACTTCCGCCTTTACAGACCACACGTTACACAGAACTCCGACTTACAGACTCCGCACTTTACAGGACTCACACGTTACAGACTCCGCACGTTTACAGACTCACACGTTACAGACTCACACGTTACAGACTCCACACTTTACAGACTCACACGTTACAGACTCACACGTTACAGACTCCACATTTACAGACTCCGCACGTTACAGACTCGCACTTTACAGACTCCACACGTTACAGACTCGCACTTTACAGAACTCCACACGTTAAGACTCGACGTTACCAGACTCGCACTTTTACAGACTCACACGTTACCAGACTCACACTTTACAGACCTTCACAGTATCAGACTCCGCCATCGTTACAGACTCAACGTTACAGACTCACACGTTACAGACTCCACACTTTAACAGACTCCGCAAGTTTACAGACTCCGCACTTTTAAGGATCCACACGTTACAGACTCCGCACTTTTACAGGACTCCACCGTTACAGACTCGCACTTTACAGACTCCACACGTTACAGATCGCACGTTACGACTCCACACGTTACAGACTCCGCAGTTTACAGACTTCCACACGTTTACAGACTCCGCACTTTACAGACTCCGCACGTTACAGACTCCACACGTTACGGACCTCCGCACGTTACAGACTCCGCACTTTACAGACTCACAGTTACAGGACTCACACTTTACCAGACTCACACGTTACAGACTCACACGTTACAGATTCCACAACGATACAGACTCACACGTTAAGATCCGCACGTTACAGGACTCACCGATCTACAGGATCCGCACGTTACAGCGACTCCGCACTTTAAGACTCCACACTTTACAGACTCAGCACGTTACAGGACTCAACACGTTACAGGACTCCGGCACGGTTAGCAGACTCACACGTTACAGACTCACACGTTTACAGACTCCGCACTTTACAGACTTCACACCTATTACAGACTCCAGCACGTTACAGACTCCACACGTTACAGACTCCGCACTTTACAGGACTCACACGTTACAGACTCCGCACGTATTACAGATCCCACCTGTTAAGACTCCGCACTTTACAGCTCCACACTTTACAGACTCCGCACTTTACAGACTCACAGTTACAGAACTCCGCCACTTTCCGGACTCACACGTTACAGGACTCCGCACGTTTACAGACTCCCACGTTACAGCTCCTTCATTTACAGACTCCGCACGTTAAGATCCACACGTTACAGAACTCCGCACCTGTTACAGATCCGCACCGTTACAGACTCCACACCGATTACAGACTCACACGTTACAGACTCACACGGTTAAGACTCACACGTTACAGACCACACGTTACAGACTCACACGTTACAGACTCCGCACTTTACAGACTCAACGTACGACTCCGCACTTTACAGACTCACAGTACAGATCCGCACGTTACAGCTCCACACGTTACCGACTCACCGTTTTACAGACTCACACGGTTACAGAATCACACGTTTACAGGACTTCCGCACTTTACAGACTCCACACGTTACCAGACTCCACACGTCTACATACTCCACACGTTACAGACTCACACGTTACCAGACTCCACGTTACAGACTCACACGTTCACAGGGGACTCACACGTTACAGACTTCACACGTTACAGACTCCACGTTACAGACTTCCGCCACTTATACAGGACTCACACGTTACAGATCCACACGTTACAACTCCACACGTTACAGGAGACTCACACGATTACAGACTCCGCACTTTACAGACTACACTTTACAGACTCCACACGTTACAGACTCACACTTACAGACTCCGCACTTTACAGACTCCACACTTTACAGGACTTCCACCCGTTACAGACTCACACGTTACAGACTCCGCACGTTACAGAACTTCCGACTTCTTTACAGGACCCACCGTTACAGACTCACACGTTAAGACTCCACACAGTTACAGGAACTCACACGTTACAGACTCCGCACGTTTACAGACTTCCGCACGTTTACTAGACTCCACACGTTACGACTCACCACGTTACAGACTCCGCACGTTACAGACTGCCACACGTTACAGACTTCACACGTTACGACTCCAACGTTACAGACTCACACGTTACAGACTCACTTTAACAGACTCCACACGTTTACAGACTCCACACGTTTACAGAGCTCCGGCACTTTACAAGACTCCACACAGTTACAGACTCCGCACGATTACAGACTCCGCACTTTACAGACTCCACACGTTTCAGATCCGCACTTTACAGACTTCACACGTTACAGACCCGCACGTTACAGACTCCACACGTTACAGACTCGCACTTTACAGAACTCCGCACGTTTACAGACTCCGCACTTTACAGACTCCGCACTGTTACAGACTCCGCACTTTACAGACTCCGCCACGTTACAGATCCGCACGTTACAGGACTCCGCACTTTACAGACTCCGCACGTTACAGACTTCCGCACGTTACAGGACTTCCGCACGTTACAAGACTCCGCACTTTACAGACTCAACACGTTACAGGATCGACACGTTACAGGATCGCCGTTACAGACTCCGCACGTTACAGAAATCCGCACTTTACAGACTCCGCCACTTTACAGATCCACACTTTTACAGACTCCGCCAGGCTAACAGACTCCACACGTTACAGACTCCGCACGATTACAGACTCCACACGTTACAGACTCCGACTTTACAGGGACTCCAACACTTTAAGATCGACGTTACAGACTCCACACTGTTACAGACTCCGCACTTTACAGATCCACACTTTTACAGACTCCCACTTTACAGGACTCCGCACGTTACAGACTCGCCACTTTACAGACTCGCACTTTTACAGACTCCGCCACTTTACAGACTCCGCACTTTACAGACTCGCACAGTTCAGGAACTCCGCACTTTACAGACTCCACACTTTACGGGACTTCCGCACTTTACAGATCCGCACGTTTACAGGACTCGCACTTTACAGACTCACACGTTACAGGACCTCCGCACTTTTACAGAACTCGCACTTTTACAGACTCCTCACACGTTTACAGACTCCACACTTTAAGGACTTCACACCGTTACAGACTCGCACTTTACAGACTCCACACTTTACAGACTCCACACGTTACAGACTCGCACTTTACAGACTCCACACTTTACGACTCAACGTTACGACTCCGCCACTTTACAGGGACTCCTCAGCTTTACAGACTCCGCACGTTAGCAGACTCCGCACGTTTACAGACTCCGCACGTTACAGACTCCGCACGTTACAGACTCCGCACTTTACCAGACTCCACACTTTACAGACTCACACGTTACAGACTCCCACACTTTACAGACTCCCACTTTACAGACTCGCACGTTACAGACTCCAACGTTACAGGGACTCCGCACGTTACAGACTCCGCACGTTACAGACTCCGCCAACTTTACAGCTCGCACGTTACAGACTCGCACGTTTACAGATCCGCATTTACAGACTCCGCCACGTTACAGACTCCACACTTTACAGACTCCGCACGTACCAGATCCGCACGTTACAGACCTCCGCACTTTACAGACTCACACGTTACAGACTCCGCACGTTACAGACTCACACTTTACAGGGACTCACACGTTAGACTCACACGTTACAGACTCACACGTTACAGACCTCCGCCACTTTACAGACTCCGCACGTTACAGACTCCGCACGTTACAGGATCCACCTTTTACCGACTCCGCACTTTACAGACTCCGCCGTTTACAGACTCCGCACGTTACAGGACTCCGCCTTTACGACTCCGCACTTTTACGACTCCGCACTTTACAGACTCACACGTTTACAGACTCCACACGTTACAGACTCCAACGTTACAGACTCCACACGTTACAGAACTCACACGTTACAGGAACCCACACGTTACAGACTCCGCACTTACAGGACTCCGCACTTTACAGACTCCACACGTTACGATCCACACGTTACGACTCACACGTTACAAGACTCACACGTTTACAGACTCCGCACTTTACAGACTCCGACGTTTACAACTCCGCCGTTACAGACTCGCACGTTACAGACTCGCACTTTACAGGACTCCGCACGTTACAGACTCCACACGTTACAGACTCACCACTTACAGACTCCGCACTTTACAGATCCGCACTTTTACAGACTTCACACGTTACAGACTCCGCACGTTACAGACTTCCCACGTTACGACTCACACCGTTACAGACTCCCCGCACTTTACAGACTCCACCACTTTACAACTCCACACGTTCAGACTCCGCCACTTTACAGACTCCACACTTTACAGGACTCCGCACGTTACAGACTTCCGCACGTTACAGACTCCACTTTACCAGGGACTCCACACTTTACGACTCCAGCACGTTACAGACTCCGCACTTTACAGACTCCACACTTTACAGACTCCAACGTTACAGACCCGCACTTACGGACTCCAACACGTTACAGACTCCGCAACGTTACAGACTCCGACACTTTACAGACTCACACGTTTACAGACCTCACACGTTCAGACTAACGTTACAGACTCACACGTTACAGACTCACACCGTTTAACAGACTCCTGCCGTTACGACTTCACACGTTACAGGATACCGCACGTTTAAAGACTCACCACGTTACAGACTCCCACGTTACAGACTTCCACCGTTACAGACTCCGCACTTTACAGACTTCCACACTTTAAACTCCACACGTTTACGACTCACACGTTACAGAACTCCGCCACGTTTACAGACTCACACGTTACAGACTCCGCACGTTTACGACTCACACGTTACAGACTCACCACGTTACAGACTCCGCACTTTACAGACTCCACACGTTACAGACTCCACCGTTACAGACTCCGCACGTTACAGGACTCCGCACCGTTACAGTCACACGTTACAGATCCAACGTTACAGACTCCACCACGTTTACCAGACTCCACAACAGTTACAGACTCCACACCGTTACAGGACTCACACGTTACAGACTCCGCACTTTACAGACTCCACACGTTACAGGACTCCACACGTTACAGACTTCCGCACGTTACAGATCCGCACGTTACAGACTCCCACACGTTACAGGATCGCACGTTACAGGACTCCACACTTTTACAGTACTCACACGTTACAGACTCCACACGTTACAGACTCCACAACGTTACAGGACTCCACACGTTACAGACTCCACACGTACAGACTCCACACGTTAACCCAGTTCCGCACGTTACAGACTCCACACTTTTACGAGACTCCCTACACGTTACAGACTCACACGTTACAGACTCGCACGTTACTCCACAGTTACAGGGGACTCGCAACGTTTACAGGACATCCGCACTTACAACTCCACACGTTACAGACTCGCAACGTTACAGAGACTCACCACGTTAACAGACTCCGCACGCTTACAGGACCTCCACACGTTACAGGATCCGCACGTTACAGTACTCCACACTACGACTCCACACAGTTACAGACTCACACGTTACAGACTCCGCACTTACAGGACTCCCACGTTACAGACTCGCACGTTACAGACTCCACACTTACAAGAACTCCACCGTTACAGACTCACACGTTACAGACTCCGCACAGTTACAGACTCCACACGTTTCCAGGACTCACGACGTTACCAGACTCCGCACGTTACAGACTCCACACGTTACAGACTCACACGTTCAGGACTCCGCCATTTTACGGACTCCACACTTTACAGACTCACACGTTACAGACTCACACGTTACAGACTCCACACTTTACAACTCACACACGTTACAGACTCCACACGTTACAGGGACTCAACACGTTTACAGACTCCGCACGTTACAGGCTCACACGTTACAGGACTCACACGTTTCAGACTCCACACTGTTCAGATCCGACGTTACAGGGACTCCACACGTTTACGGACTCACACGTTTACAGACTCCACACGTTACAGACTCCGCCGTTACAGACTCCACACGTTACAGACTCACACGTACAGACTCCACACGTTACAGACTCACACGTTACAGACTCCGCACTTTTACAGACTCCACACTTTACCAGGGACTCCACAGTTACAGACTCCACACGCGTTGACAGACTTCACACGTTACAGACTCACACGTTACAGACTCCACACGTTACGACTCCGCACGTTAACGGACTCCACACTTTACCAGACTCCGCACTTTACAGACTCCACACGTTTACAGACTTCCGCACTTTACAGACTCCACACGTTCCAGACTCCGCACGTTACAGACTCCACGCTTACAGACTTCCGCACTTTACGACTCCACACGTTACAGACTCCGCACTTCAGCTCCACACGTTACAGACTCCGCATTTACAGACTCCACACGTTCAGACTCCACACGTTACAACTCACACGTTACAGACTACACGTTACAGACTCCACACGTTAGCAGGACTCACACGTTACAGACTTCCGCACTTTACAGGACTCCACACGTTACGACTCCACCACGTTACAGGGACTCTAACCGTTACGGACTCACACAGTTTACAGACTCACACGTTACAGACTCTACACGTTACAGCTCACACGTTACAGACTCCGCACGTACAGACTCCGCCGTTAAGACTCGCACGTTACCTCACACGTTACAGACTCACACGTTACGATCCACACGTTACAGGACTCACCACGTTACAGATCCACACGTTACAGTCCACACGTTACAGACTCCACACGTTACAGGACTCCGCACTTACAGACTCCACACGTTCACAGGACTCCACACTTTACAGACTCCGCACTTAACAGACTCCACGCTTTACAGACTCCACACACGTTAACAGACTCCACACGTTACAGACTCCACACGTTACAGACTCCGCACGTTACATACTCACACGATTACAGACTCCGCACTTTACAGAATCCGCACGTTACGACTACCGCACGTTAAGGACTCCACACTTTACAGACTCCCACACGTTACAGACTCCACACGTACAGACTCCACACGTTACAGACTCCGCACGTTACAGACTTCACACGTTTACAAGACTCCGCACTACAGACTCGCACGTTTACAGCTCCGCACGTTGACAGACTCCGCACGTTACAGACTCCGCACGTTACATTACTCACACTTTACAGACTCACACGTTACAGACTCCGCACTTTACAGACTCCCGCACGTTACAGGACTCCACACGTTACAGACTCCACACGTTCACGCCCACACGTTACAGGATCCGACGTTAAGACTCACACGTTACCAAGACTCCGCACGTTACAGGACTCCGACGTTACAGAGCTCCGCACGTTAAGACTCCGCCACGTTACAGACTTCCGCAGTTACAGACTCACACGTTACAGGACTCACACGTTACAGAGACTCACACGTTACAGACTCCGCATCTTCAGATCCCACGTTACAGACTCCCACAACGTTACAGACTCACACGTTTACGACTCACACGTAATACAGACTCACGCACGTTAACAGACTCCG